>PVJO010012825.1:0-54025 GCA_004026905.1 Hystrix cristata | reverse complement strand
CCTCCCTCCCTATTTACAGCAGGTTCATTCATCATTTTCCATATTTTCCCTTTCCCCTCTCTTTCCCCTGTTGCCTTTCTGCTTTTCCCCTTCTTTCTTTCTAGTACTCCTCTCCTCTGCGCACCATCCTCCTTTTATATAATATCTATTACATCTCTTTGTCCTTATTTACAGTTATGGTTTCTCATATCAGAGAAACAATTCGATGTGTGCTCATGAGTGTCTGATTTATTTCACTTAAGAGTATGTTCTCAAGAAACATCCATTTATATATGAATGACTCTAGTTTATCCTTTTTATGGCAGTGTAGTACTCCATTGTGTAGAAAAACCACATTTTCCTTAGCCATTCGTTGGTTGTTGGGCATTTAGGTTGTTTCCAAGACTTAGCTATTACAAACTGTGTTGCTATGAACATGGTGGTGCATACGTCCTTGTAGTATGAGGATTTTAATTCTTCTGGGAAGATCCCCAGTAGGAGAATAGCTGGATCAAATGGAACCTTCAGTTGTAGTTTTTTGAGGAATCTCCATATTGATTTCCACAGTGGCTGGACCAGTCTACATTCCCACCAACAGTGGAGGAGTGTTCCTTTTTCCCCACAGCCCTGCCAGCATTTGTTATTGATTGATTTTTCCATATACGCGGTTCTTTCTGGAGTGAGGTGGAATCTTAACGTTGTTTTGATTTGCATCTCTCGAATGACTAGTGATGTTGAACACTTCTTCATATATTTATTTGCCATTTTTATTTCTTCATGTGAGAAATGTTTATTCATTTCAGTTGCCCATTTTTGGATTGGGTCTTTAAATTTGGGAGGTTTAATTTTTTTGAGTTCTTTGTATATTCTAGATGTTAGACCTTTGTCTGATGGATAGCTAGCAAAAAATTTTTCCCAGTCTGTGGGTTTTCACCTTGCTCTATTGGTGATTTCTTTTGCTATGCAAAAGCTTTTTAATAGCATGTGGTCCCAAGCACTGATTCTTTGTATTGTTTCCTGTGCAGTCTGAGTTCTGTTCATAAATTTTTTTCCTACCCCTATGTCTTCAAGGGTTTTTCCTATTCTATTCTCCAGTAAATTTACTGTATTTAGATATATGGTTGTTAAACTTTAAAAAATGAAGGTAATTAGAATGGATAAGCTCCAATAAGTGCTTGAGCTATTTATTTTGAATAAGATTGTAGTAATCATGGTTACTCATATGTTATTAATAGCTTCTATTCTTGGCTGGATGGTTTTGAATTTATCATGAAGTATAGTAGCCTTAAATTTCCATTTTTTGGTGAGATTTATATTGATCGTCTCAAGAACTAAATTGTATGGTATTTTAACCATTTACTGCCATAAAAAAAGAAAAACAAATTCCACTGTGATCAGGAATAGCTAACTCATTAATAAAGATACAGAAACATAAGCTGCACTCTTAGGTTCCTCCCAATGAAACGGACTGTGGAACTCAAAGGACCAGAGAAAGCTTTGTTGGCAGCCTCCATAGCTGTTCCAGTTGAGATACAGAAGAATTAGGGGTGAGGGAAAAACAAGGCAGCCACCATTATTCTTTGTTTTTCTTGTAAGATAGAATAATGGTAGGGAAAAGTACATAAGGAAATAAATTACAGTCCAAATGGTATTCCTTTAGGACTCCCAATCACACACTGTACCACTATATCATGTTTCTCTGCATAGCCTTAAAAACATAGTTTAATAATAGTATCACTGTTTTTATTTTTTTAACTTTATTTTATTTTAATGGTACATTTTAGATGTACAAAGTGATAACATTCATCATAGGGGATCTGTACCTGTACATAATATATCTTGTTGTTTCTTTTTTCCCATTCCCCTCTCCTCCCTTCACTCCACTGTTTTTATTTTTAACAACTTTCCAAGTTTTTTGTCTAGTAGTTGGGGGTATAATAACACTCGATTGCAGTTTTGGGGCAAAGAGGAGGAATAATCAATGTTTTTTTCTCTCTCTCATTTACTCTTGTAATGGAAAACAGTTTGTAATAGCAAGGTCCACTTACTTTGTTACATCTACAGATGCCTTTTTCCATGCACCAATCCAAAATCGGAGTTGAAATATGGACAAAATGTTTTATGCAGCAGTAGGGGAGTGGGAAGCAGCAAAAGAGGAATAGAAAAAAATGGACTTTGAGTGGAACAGATCTGCAATTGGACTGAGACTCTTTTACCTGGTATCCTAGTTTGCAATGCACTCTAAGCAAGATACTCAACATCCATATTCCTCCTCACAACAGGAAAATAACAGTACCTGCCCAGTGAGGTCTAAGCACCTGACACACTTGTCACTTACCAGAGATTACAAAGGTGTTAAAATACTCCTTGTTCTTTTTCTTCAAAAACAATTGTGTTAGCAGGTACATTTTTAGAGAACTATTATTGCTGACAGTATGACAAAAAAAGAGAGAAGGTCTAGGTATCATAAGGTCTCTTCCTCGACACATTGTTTTAAAATAATAAACAAATGGATGTCGTATCCAAACCAAAGTGAGTTTCTGCCAAGTGTTTTTCCCACATGAGAAAACATGTCTACTAACACTTTCTTTCATTAACCAGCCTAACAAGATACAGCACCCCTAATCCTCCTGTGCACTCTGATTGTTCAAGTTCTTGGCAGCTGGATGTGCTGGGGATGAGAACAGATTAGCTCAATTATAAGCAGCAAGCATGCTTTATTAGAATACTATCTCACCTCTTATTACTTGGGTTTAGCTTGTCAAAAGTAAAAAATGAAAGACTTACCTTTCCATAACTCCCTCCAACCCCCCCGCTTTATCTATTACATGATTGAATATTCTCCAAAGTGCCTTTTATACCCCAGAAAAGAAATCCAGACTCATTCTTTGAATTTCACTGTTGAAATGTTCACAATATTAACTTTGCCAGCCAAAATTGGAGGCAATGATTACTTGCAAACTTTTTTCCAGAGATGAAGTTCTGCCCCATGCTTTTTAATTTGTTTACAAAGATGTTCTGTTAGCAACATTTGACTCTGGGGAGACAGAAAGGTGTTGCAAATCAACTCATCTGGACCTAACCAACTGCGTGGATGCTTCTTTTGAGAATTTCAAATGAAAAGTAGATTGTTTCAGCCTGGAAATTATAATGAATAGACCTCTAAGTTCCCTTTTCATTGTAAAATTTTGCATATCTATTTATATTTTAAGCATTTGTTAAGTACTCTGTATGGGTTTGCCCTACTAAGTTACAAGAAAAAAGAGCCACAAAATAAAACCCTTGAAGCTGAAATTGAAATCCAAGTTTCCCTTCAACCTCGGTCCTCAATTAATAATAACTGCGTTTATTTGCTCAAGACACAAAGTAAATAAATTCTAATTTGGGTTTTTTTACTTAATATATACACACTGTACCAGGGACTGGGTTACAAAGACAGATAATCACTGTCTCTATCCTACTTAAGCTTAAAGTTGAAAGGGGAAGACAGGCAATTAATTAAAGACCTACTGACATGTTTGATGGGCAAATCTTTGAATATTTCTGGTTTCTGGCTTGGACAACAGAATGAAAGGTAATTACTGTCAACCGAGAGAGCACCCAGAATTACAAGAGATAAGATGAAAAGTGATGGGTTCGGTTTGGAGTACAATGAGTTTTAAGTGTGATTCCCAAAAAGAACTTTAGAAGAGACAGAACCTTTGCTGAATCCTGCCATTGGTGCTCACCTGGATCCATCTGACACAGTGTTAGGAAAAGCAGAATTTCCTATCAGCATTATTTTGATATTCCAATAAATCTTCCACCACATGAGAGAAATGGTGACTACTCCTGGATAAAGTGACTCCCAGAGGTCGGGTCACTTTTGAAAACACCAGCAGGACGTGGAACATAAAATGTAAATACAGTGCAAAAAGATGGCTCGGGGTTCAGGACCCAGGTTTTGATCCTTTAAAAAAAAAAAAGCCAAGTTGAAAATTACTTCTATGATTGTAATGAATGTGGTCATAGAAGACGTGAACTCAGTTGTCTGTCAACTTGTTCCTTCATTTCCTTCTTAGTCTTATAGGTCGAAAGAAATATTTGAGTCAGAGACTAAGGTGGATTTTTCTAGCTGCTCAGTAGTACCAAGAGAGAAAATGAAATTCCTCTTTTTGGTTTTATTGGAAGCAAGAGTTCTCAAGATTCAGTAAGCAATGCCATGGGAAGCAGACTAAAACTCAGAACATAGCTTTTCACTCTGGAACTCAAGTTGAACTAGAACTGGAAAAGTTTTAAGATATTCTACCTTGATACCCCAAAGTTCACCGTTTTTCAAAATAAAATGTTGAGTGACGTCTGAAACCAGCTTAACAAAGCATCTTGGATTTGGTGTCCCGGTGGCATGAGTATTGTGCCTAAGCATGCACAGATTTAGTAAGAGATATTTATTTTGTTATAGTTTGAATTGATTTGACTAGTCGTGTGCATCCTGGGGATGCATCTAGAGTGTACTGCCCACAAATCCCCTCAAAAGATTGTGCTTTTAATCAGCTGTGAATAAAAAGGAAAGGCATGGAAATAGAGCAGTTTTATAAAATCAAATGAAAATCTGTCTAACACTTACAAAACAATTTTGCAATAAGTATTAATAAAAATTTTAAGTGATAAGAAAAAAATGTGTCATTGTTTAATTGGCAATGTCTTTTCCTTCTCACTGGTGCATAAAATGCTGCCAATCAAAGGCATCCTACACTTGATGGAATGGAACTGGTGAACAGACTTTCAAAGCATTTTCTCTTTCACAATTTAACTACACATCGATTGAACGTTATTTAAACTTAGTCGACTATTTAAATTATTTTGAAAACTATAGTCTAGATCTCAAGGAATATTCTTTTTGCTTTGTAAAAGTACTGCATTTGTTAGTGTTACTTGATAGAAAATTCCCAATTATTGGAAATACATTGAAAAGAGAAAACAATTTTTAAAGTACTGGAACTCTACATGTAGGGTGAAGGTTAGGGGTAGGGTTGGATTTAGGGATAGGGTTTCTAGTTGGTAGGCATGTTTTGGACTAGATTAATGCTACGGTAAAATTTGAATTACTATTGGTCAAGATTTATTTGTCTTTAAACTGTGTTTTTAGGTTTCACGTGTACTAAGCAATTTCCATGTGAAAGTCATTGCATTAATAGCTCTGTGTTAAGCAACGATACATGGATATTGTCTTGAGGAAGCATAAGATACAATAAGAGAGGCAGGTGTGCCTATATATAAATATAGCAAAAGATCCTATAAAAACCCATAAGTCATGGTTTGCAGAGATTTCTCATGAATTATAAATGCAGCAGAGTATTCTACAAACAATGTAAAGATGCAAATAAGATTTTAAAGCTGTTTGTCAAAGTAACACATAAATAATTTCAAATCTAAATAATTATATTTCTGTATTCTAATATTTACAGTTATAAAAAGTCTCCAAAGACTAGAGCTGGGTCTATCTTCATTGTATCTCCTGCATTTATCACAGTGCATAATATACAGAGTGGACTCTCAATGTACCCTGTAAATGTATTATACACACAGCTTTATTTGTCAAACAAATACTTTTCTTCTTGGTCCATCTGATATGTGACTATTATATTTTAGATCTAAAATGTACCCTGAAAGTCTCACGTGTCTGGAAGGCAATAGGATCATGGGGCTGCTATGCACATCAGTGGATTCATCCACAGATAAATTCGTGACTGAATGTGCTCTTAGGAGGTGGGACCTGGCTGGATGTGGGCTGCTGGTGATGTGACCCAGAACACATATTCTGGTCCCTGGCTCCTCCCTTCTTCCTCTGCTTCCTGGCTGCCATGAGATAAGTGGTTGTTTCAGCCTTGAATCTGCTGGAAATCATGAACCAAGTAAACCTCTCCTCCTGTAAGTTGCGAGTGTTGGATTTTTTTTTTTTTTTTTTGGTCCCAGCAACAAGAAGTGACAAATAATGTTGGATTATTTTAAATTTGTATTGTTTGGACTGCAAAACAGAAAGAACAGTTCTGTTCTTGCCTTTAGTTTTTCTTTATTTTCTCTTTGTTTTCTACTCAACTTTTTCTTTTTTTTTTTAATCTTTTTTTTTAACCAAGAACATGTATTGGCACATTGCATACATAATGTTCACATTCATCGTGGTTATTTTGTGCCTGTACATGATGTTTCTTGGTTTTTCCCCCCTTTTCCCCCCCTCTCCCTTCTGTTCCTCCATTCCCTATTTATAGCAGATTCATTTATATTTTTTCATTTTTCCCTTTCCTCTTTCTTTCCTTTTTCCCTTCTTTCTTTTCCCCCATCCCCCTTTCTAGTTCTCCTCTCTTTTCAATATTACTTTATATAATATTCATTATATCTCTCTGACCTTATTTTCCCTTATGATTACAAATATCAGAGAAACAATTTGATGTGTACTTGTGAGTGTCTGATTTATTGTGCTTAAGAGTATGTTCTCAAGGAACATCCATTTACCTACAAATGTCTCTAGCTTATCCTTTTTTGTGGCAGAATAGTACTCCATTGTATAGGAAAACCACATCTTCTTTACCCATTCATTAGTTGTTGGACATTTAGGTTATTTCCAAGATTAGCTATTACAAATTGTGTTGCTATAAAACATGGTTGTGCATATATCCCTGTGGTATGACGATTTTAATTCTTCTGGAAAGATGCCCAGTAGAGGAATAGCTGGATCAAATGGAACCTCTAGTTGTAGTTTTTTGAGGAATCTCCATATTGATTTCCACAGTGGCTGGACCAATCTACATTCCCACCAGAAGCAGAGGAGGGTTTCTTTTTCCCCACAGCCCTGCCAGCTTTGTTTTTGGTTGATCTTTTCGTAATTGCTGTTCTTTCTAGAGTGAGATGGAATCTTAATGTTGTTTTGATTTTCTTCTCTCGAATGACTAGTGATGTTGAACATTTTTTCATGTATTTATTTGCCATTTTTTATTTCTTCATCTGAGAAATGTTTATTCATTTCAGATGCCCGTTTTTTAATTGGGTCTTTGAATTTGGGAGGTTTGATGTTTTTGAGTTCTTTGTATATTCTAGATGTCAGACCTTTGTCTGAGGGACAGCTGGCAAAAATTTTTTCCCAGTCTGTGGGCTTTTGCCCTGCTCTATTGGTGATTTCTTCTGCTGTGCAAAAGCCTTTTAATAGGATGGGATGCAGTCCCAAGCACTGATTCTTTGTATTGTTTCCCATGTAGTCTGGGTTCTGTTCACAAATTTTTTTCCTACCCTTATGTCTTTGAGAGTTCTTCCTATTTTATTCTCCAGTAGATTTAGTGTTTCTGTTTTTATGTTTAGATCTTTGACCCACTTCAATTTGAGTTTAGTACATGGTGAGACATGTGTCTAGTTTCAGTTTTCGGCATGTGGCAAGCCAATTTTTCCAACACCATTTGTTAAAGAGGCTATCTTTCTTCCAATGAGAGTGTTTGGCTCCTTTGTCCAAGATGAGGTATTTAAGTGTGTTTGGAGTTGTTTCTGTGTCTTCTAATTTGTTCTGTTGATCCTTGGGTCTGTCTTTTTGCCAGTACCATGCTGTTTTTAATCACAGTAGCTTTATAGTATAGTTTCAGGTTGGGGATTCTGATGCCCCCTAACTTGCTCCTGTTGCCCAGGATTGTTTTTGCTATTCTTGGTCTCTTCTGGCTCCAGATAAATTTCATGACTGTCCTTTATAATTCTGAGAAGTACATTAGTGGTATTTTGATTGGAATTGCATTAAATCTGTATAGTAATTTAGGAAGTATGGCCATTTTCACTATGTTGGGTCTTCTACCCATGAACACAGTATATCTTTCCATTTTCTGATATCCCTTTCAATTTCCTTTTTTAGAGAAGTATAGTTTTCAATATAAAGATCTTTTACTTCCTTCATTAGATAAATTCCTAAGTATTTCTTTTTTTTTTTTTTGATGTGATTGTGAAAGGTGTATATTCTGTTATTTCTTTCTCAGTGAGTTTGTTATTTGTACATAGGAATGCCATTGATTTGGGGGTGTTGACTTTGTATCCAGCTATACGACTGAATTTAGTTATTAAATCTAGAAGTTTTTTGGTGGAATTTTTGGAGACATGTAGAGTATCATGTCGTCTGAAAATAATGATAATTTAAGTTCTTCCTTTCCTATCTTTCTTCCTTTTATTTCTTTCTCTTGTCTAATTTCTCTGGCTAATGTTTCTAAGACTATATTGAATAACAGTGGTGACAGTGGGCATCCTTGTCTTGTTCCAGATTTTAGTGTGAAAGCTTCCAGTTTCTGACCATTTGGTGTGATGTTGGCTGTTGATTTGTCATAGATGGCTTTTATTGGATTTAGATATAAACCGTCTATTCCTAATTTCTGTAGTGTTTTTAATCATGAATGGGTGTTGGATTTTGTCAAATGCTCTTTCTGCATCTATTGAGACGATAATGTGATTTTTGTCTTTGACACTGTTGATATGGTGTGTTACGTATATTGATTTGTGTATGTTGAACCATTCCTACATCCCAGGGATGAATCCTACTTGGTCATAGTGTGTAATCTTCTTGATAATTCTTTGCATTCTGTTTGCTAGTATCTTGTTTAGAATTTTTGCATCTATATTCATTAAGGAGATTGGCCTGTAATTCTCTTTTTCAGTTGGATCCTTTTCTGGTTTTAGTATCAGGGTAATGCTTGCTTCCAAGAATGATTTTGGAAGTACTGCTTCCTTTTCAATTTCATTGAAGAGTTTGAGGAGTGGTGGTATTAGATCATCCCTGAATTTCTTGTAGAATTCAGCTGAGAAACCGTCAGGACTCAGGCTTTTCTTTGTTGGTAGGTTTTTAATTACCTCTTCAATTTCAATGCCTGATATTGTGTCATTTAGTATTTTTATCTCTTCTTGATTCAGTTTTGGTAGATCGTATGTTTCTAAGAATCTGTCTATTTATTCAATATTTTCCATCTTGTTTGAGTATAGGTTCTTGAAGTAGGTGCTGATGATCCTTTGGATTTCTGTAGGGTCCATTGTGACTTCACCCCTTTCATTTTTTATTGCATGAATTTGGGTCTTTTGTTGTCTTTATTTTGATAAGATTGGCTAGGGGTTTGTCTATTTTGTTTAGTCTTTCAAAGAACCAACTGTTTGATTCGTTGATTCTTTGTATTCTTTTTTTAGTCTCAATTGCATTAATTTTAGCTCTGATCTTAATAATTTCCTCTCTTGTATGAGCTTTGGCTTTGATTCGTTCTTCTTTTTCTAGACGTTTGAAGTTCAACATTAAGTTGTTTATTTGAGCTCATTCTGTCTTCCTAATGTGGAAGTTCAAAGCACTAACTTTCCCTTGTAGAATTGCTTTTATTGTATCCCATAGGTTCTGGTATGTTGTATTGTCATTATCATTTAACTGTATAAATTGCTTAATTTCTTCTTTAATTTCTTCTGTGACCCTGCTGTTGTTCAGAAGGATGTTCTTTAGTTTCCATGTGTTTGTGGGGTTTTTTTTTTGGTTTCTGTTGTCATTAAATTTCAGTTTCATTGCACTATGGTCCGATAGTATGCATGGGATAATTTCGATTCCTTTACATTCACTTAAGTATGCTTTATGAGCTAGCATGTGGTTTATTTTGGAGAATGACACATGTGCAGCTGAAAAGAATGTGTACTCTGCTGTTGTAGGCTGGAACACTGTATACATCTACTAAGTCCATTTGTTCACAGATTTGATTCAGTTCTGATATGTCTTTGTTGAGTTGTTGTCTAGTTGATCTGTCTATTTGTGACAGTGGGGTATTGAAGTCTCCCATTATAATTGTGTTAGTGTTTATATAATCTTTCACGGTCCTTAACATTTGTTTTATGTAGTTAGGTGCACCAGTATTTGGTGCGTAAATATTAATGATTGTTACTTCTTCCTCTTGGAGTTTTCCTTCGAGAAGTATGTAATGACCTTCTTTGTCCCTCTTGATCAGTCTTGGTTTGAAGTTCATTTTGTCTGATATTAGGATAGCTACCCCTGCTTTTTTCTGGGTTCCTGTTGCATGCAATATTGTTTTCCATCCTTTGATTTTCAGTCTATGTATTTCCTTTTGGGTAAAATGTGTCTCTTGTAGGCAGAATTTTGATGGATCTTGCTTCTTGATCCATTCTGCTAGTCTGTTTCTTTTGATTGGTGAGTTGAGACCATTTACATTGATGGTTACAGCTGTTATGTATTAATATCTTTACCATTGATCATTCCTGTTGTTGGTTCTGTGTTTCACCTCAGTTTAATGGCTTGCCTTACCTGGTGGGTTCTTTTTACTTGTGTCCTTGTAATTATAGGTTCCTTTTTTCCATTTCTAGGATATCCTTCAAAATATTTTTTAGAGGTGGCTTGAAAGTCATAAATTTCATCAGTTATTCTTTTTCATGGAAGTATCTTATTTCATTGTTGAATTTGAAAGATAGTTTGGCTGGGTACACTAATCTGGGTTCGAGATTGTTTTCTTTTAAGATTTGAAATATTTTGCTATAGGTTCTCCTTGATTTAAGGGTTTGTGTTGAGAAGTCTGCTGTGATTCTGATGGGTTTTCCTTTGTAGGTGATTTGTTTATTTTCTCTAACAATTTTCAGTATTCTGTTCTTTTGTTGAATATCTAGAATTTTGATTATGATATGTCTTTGGTGTAGATTTGTTTTGTTCATGGGTAATTGGGGTTCTATATACCTTGCTTATCTGTATGTCAAGTTCTCTTCTCATACTTGGGAAATTTTCTGTCATTACTTCTATAAATAGACTTTTTAGATCCTTTACACTGTCCTCTGCTTTTTCATTCACTCCAATCACTCTTATATTGTTCTTTGCATCATCTTGTAGCTGTTGCAGTGATTTTTCATAGTCTCTAGCTATTTTTAAGAGGTGTTTCTTTTCATTTTCACTAATTACCTCTTTGTCTTCTAGCTCTGAGATTATATCTTAGGTCTCATTCAATCAGCTTCATATAATTTCAAGTGAGTTTTTGACTTGGACATCTGTTTGAATCTGTTTCATGGGTTCCATTTCTTTGCTAAGTTGAATGTTCAAGTTTTCCATTGTTTTTCTAAGCTCCTCTGTTTTTTTATCTGTGTCTACCCTGACTTCACTAAGCAGGTCTTTCATTATGATCGTCATCTCTTTTTTAACTTGGGCAATTATTTCTATTCTGATGTTCTCTATAGCCTCGCCTATCTGTTTTTTAACTTCCACTGCTATCATTTCTGAGCATTTGGTTGGGTGTCTTCTGATTTCCTCTATCTCCATGTCCTCTGGATTTGTTCTGGGTGGGCTGGGGCTCTGGGGTTGTGTTTTATTTCTGTGCCTTGTCATTTCCTTTGTATACGTATATAGTTCCCCCCCTTACCTTGTTCTCTGTGTTGATTTTATAGTATGTTTGTTGGAGGTTACGTTAAGACAAGTATCAATGTTTTTTGAGGAAAAGTCTGCCCTTATGGTGTCGTCTAGGTATATGCAGTTGTTGGCTCTTGTGTCCGTTATATCTCCAGAGCTTTCCTCAGTGGCTCAGGTATGGTTGGTTCTATTTGTATTGGTGAGGAACCGAGGCTCCTCAGCAGGCTAGCCAGCTGAGATGGAATTGCTGGTGGGCTGGGGGACTCTGCTGGGCCTGGGATAGGGAGCTTTCACAGCTCCTAGACTCTCAAGTAAGCTGCTGAGTTGCACTGGAGTCACTGGGTGTGTGGGTAGGGCTGTTCAGGGTGCAGGGAGGGGGCACTCACCAGCCAGAGGATCCCCAGTGAACTGCCAAGGTGCAGTGGAGTCACCTGGGGTCGCTGGTGATGTGGGCAGGTCCGCTCTGGTCCCAGGGAGGGAGACTTCTCAGGCCCACAGTTCCCCAGAGAGCCACCCAGCAGTCCCCAATGCTGTGGGCAGGTCTGCTTGGGGCACAGGGAGGGGGCCCTCACTGGCCCGAGATTCCCCAGGAACTTGCTGAGCTGTGCTACTCCAACTTTTTCTTGTGGGTATGTAAAGTCTTTATGTACCACTGTTATATAGTACCTTTTTCTATCATATATTGCAATTTTCTCATTTTCACATTTTTAATCCCATTACTGTGCTATTTGTCATCAATATATTTTATCTTTTCTGTGACCAAACTTATAAAACTTTTCTTTGTGCTTTCTTTGATGCCATGTCAAAGGACATTAACTAAGCAAAGTTACACAATTATTCTCTAGTTCTATTATTTTGTTTGGTTTGTTTTTTGTTTTGCAGTACTGGGCATTGAATCCAGGCCTTTGTACTGAGCTACATATGCCATCCTTGCTCCCTTATTTAATTTTTTTATTTTTAGACAGGCTCTTACTAAATCACTAGCCTAGGTTTCCTAGGCTGGACTTGAACTTGTGATTCTCTTACCTCAGCCTCACAGAATACTGAGCTTACAAGCACTAACCACTAGGTGTGGCTTTAGTTCCATTTTTTAAAAATTTCAATATGTTACATGTAAGCTATGAGGTAGAAAATTTTTTCCAGTTAACCAGTTATCCTAATATGATTTGACTAATAGGCCAACAGCCTTGAAATATTACATTTGTAATTTTTGAAAAATATCATGACTGTGTTTTTTTGTTTTATGTCATTTATCTTCACGTCTAAACAATAGTTCATCAGGTTTAAAATCACTGTATCTTTACAATTTTTGTATTATAAAACTTTTTATACTCATATATTCTTGATAGCCTCTCTTTTAGGTAAGCATTCCAGTTTCTGGACTATTCTTTCATATATATATTTTCTAATAAACATTACAACATCGTAACTAAATATTTTCCCCAAAATTTTCTGGGGGATTGGTTCTGCAATTTGCAGAACATTGTTTAAAACTCTCTACAAAATAGTTATTTTGCATGCTTTTACTTTAACGTAATTTCAGTAAGGGACTGTTTGCATGAAAAAAGTAAGTTGAAAACCAAATGTAAATGAGATAATTCACAATGTCAAAAATCTCTTCAATGAAAACTCAAAGATCTTTCCTTCCTAGGGAACCTTGGGGTACTCTCCCAACCACCCCCCAAAAAAATCCCCAAACAAAACAGAAAAAGCTGTGTCGTGACCACCAGAGGGCACTGCACTCTCAGTAATGGACCTCTCCAGTCTGAGATGAAGCCCAGAGTTCCAATTATTTGGAAATGAAACTTATGTGAGAGTAACAATAGACTATAGATTTACTTTAAACTGTAAAATATTGTAATTACAAAACCTAATTTTGGTACTACTGGTATAACATTCATAATTCTTATAAAATATTTATAGAAATACAGCCAGCAGTGAATTATCCATGTGAACACAATGTGTCAGTTACTGCTTGTCTAGCCACACTATGGAAGACACACATGAAACTGTAAAATCTGAGTATCTGAGACACAGACCCACCTTCCCCAGATCAGAGGATGCCATGAGTGTGCACACTCCTGACCCAAAGGGTGGCTGAGACAGACTTTCAGAGCTTAGGCTTGGATTTATGCACATGGATAATGGAAGGAGAATTTTCTCTCTTTATGCCTTGTTTCTGAATCACATAAATTACAAAAATAATTATATATTGTATGTGTTTTAAGTATAGAAATAAAGATAACCCTAAAGCCAACTTGAATTGGTGACAGATTGGATCTTGAAGGTGACAGGCAACAACAGACCTTGTATGTGTTTCTTGATGGGGGACGGTTGAGTACCAACACTATCAAATGATACTGGGAATTACAGATGATGAATATTTTGTGAGCATTGTGGAAGAATGATATATTCTACGAAGAACAAGTTGTTTTGAGGACCACACGCAGATATCTGAAAAGCAGTCAGGAATTCCAGTGGCAATTTCAGGAGGATGGTTTTCCCTAGATTGTGTGTTTGAGAGGCATCTGCAAATAACCAATTGTATATAAGAGGCTACCCAGGAAAAGTATAAAACAACAAGGCCAAGATGAGCATCTTGGGAAATAACATTTTATGTTAAGAGGAAAGACAATAATTGGGAAAGAGTGATCAGATTAAGAGAAGGATCAAGGAAATAGAAACAAGAGGAACTTGCCAACAAGTACAAAGATCTCTTGCTGTCACACAGAACAGAAAAGTGAAACACAGTAAATTCTTACAAATACTGTCAGGCTCTGATCACCGCCGGGTCACACGTGATCTTAGAGACAACCACGTTTCAGAATGATCTGGGTAAAATAAGGGTGTTGTCGACTGAGCAAGGAACGGAAGGTAAGAAACAAGTTAATGGCAGTACCTACATTTTCAAGACTTCTTCCTTAGAGAAGACAAAGAGAAAAAGAATGTGGACACTTTCCAGCACGATGAGAAAAGCTACTCTGAGGAGAAGCCATAGATTAATAATAAAACATGGAAAACGTGTCCTCTGGAAGACTGTCTCCACTGGAAACTCTGCTCTTTTCCTGTGTCTTTGTGCTTCCCAGTTGCTAAGCTCCCCCACTCAGTGGTACCAATTAGAAGTCAAACATTAAAAGAGCGACTTCCTGCCCACACATTGTCTCCCACGAAGATTAATATGAAAGTACAGCTTTTCTTCACCATCACTTGGTAGTGGGACTATAAACGTAGTAAACGAAACCTCAATTCATTAACCAGACAATTTAGACAATTTAGGTCTCTAAGAAGTCAGTAGTAAGTCGATGTGCAAATTTGGTGGCTGCAGGGTCGGAAGTTACTATAAGAACACCCAAGGGAGTCCAGAGACATCAGACGACCCAAAGTTCTTGAGTTTCCTTTGGTGCTCTCATCTTGACTTACATTTCTTTTCCTACTAATAGATTAGTAAGTAATAAAGATTTAGTATTGATTTATGCCAGCTCAAACTTACTGGATTTATTATGGATCAGATTTGAACGTCACTTTGTCCCTCTTTCCAGAGTCCCCTTCCTCCGGCATATACTGTGAGCTCACCCTTGTGCCTTCTGCTCGTGGGCCAGCTCTCACTCATGCACAAAGTCACCGCTCATTGACCAGTTCCCATCCTGCCAGGCCTGTGCACACCGAGCAGACAACGTTGTCTTCACGAAGGTTTCCAGAAACAACAAGACTCTGAAGTAAATATACCTTTCAGAGTTAGAGGAAACCCTGAGAAATTAAACCCTTTGCTTCCAAAGTGCTTTGTGCACCCTCCAAAGTGACTCTTTCTCAGCTCTCCTCTGAGACCCTCCACTCTATTTTTTAGACACTCAATTTTCTGCGTGTACATTTGTGCTACCATTTGGATGCTATTTGTTTTGACCTATGCATGTTGAAGCTTAGCATCCAAAATAACTGCATTGAAAGGTGGTGGCAACTTCAACAGGTGGGGCCTAATGCAAGGTGGTCAGATCATGATTGTTCTCTTGAAGCATTAATGGTGGAGGGGGTTAGATACTGCAGAAATAGATCCATTCCACAAAAGTGAGATGTTATAAAGAGCGGGCCTGAACCACGCCTACCTTCTTGGTTCCAGATTCACATATGAAATTTCTCCTTCTCTCCCCTTTTTCCTTCTCACATCTACCTGTGATGCCATGTGGCAAGTAATGACAGAGCCAGAGGCTCAATTTTAGACTTCTAGCCTCCAAAGTAATAGCTAAATAAACCTATTTTTGCTTATAAATTACCAAGCCTCGGGTATTTTGGTACAGCAATACAAAATGAACTAAGAAAATATCCAAGCACTCTCTCTGCCCTCCCATCCTACCCACAGAGCACTCACAATCTGATTCATTCTATCCACTCCACACTCAGGAACCGGGACTCAGGGGAAGCTTGGCAATGCAGTTAATGAGAAACAAAGCCCTCCTTTCCCAGAGGGAGGACTGTGTGAGTCAGGGAAAAGTCCAGATGGTGCTTAAAATCCCACAGGACCCTTAGGACCCTCTGAATGGGTGCCAAGTTATAGGCAGACCAGCTGGATAAAGGACACATCTCTGTAGGGCAAATTCTAAAATAGTATAGCTTGAATTCACAAAGAAGCATGAAATGGTTTCCCAGTTGCCTCCCAGCTACTTTTAATTTGGGAGGTGCCTCAGCCTCCTCTGAAGCAATGAGTCACATTATTAAATAGAGCAATGACTGTAGTTCTCAAGGGCGGGCCCCTCGGGGGAAAAAAAAACAAGTTTGGAGACAATTGTTCTACCATCTCTTCAATAAACTTCTGTGCCAAGTACTTTTGTCCTCAATTTTCATCTAGGGGAGTGGATGGAGATGGCTTATTTTCCAGTTATATCTGCTTATTTCATTCAGGAAAAAAAGACCAAAATCCATTGTGATGTTAAACCTGGCTATCAACTGACCGTTAGCCCCGAAGAACCATCTGCTTTTGCTGTAACCAAACTCTCCTCATCACAACATCTCATTGCAGTAAACAGAGATGACTTTTTAGGAGTTATTCTTACGTATCTATGTAGTACTTGTGGTTCAAAGCAGCCTATTGGAAGTGCCAACACTTAAGTTATTCATTCAAGGAAACTAATTTAAAGTGCGTTGGTAAAGCTGTGGGAATTGTGATTGACCTCGGGAATATAATGTCGAATAAGACATGGGTCCTTTCCCTACAGGAGCGTACAGACAGCCAATCATTCACCCCAACATAGTGTAACTGGTACTGGGAAAGAATGAGGTGCAAGGGGAAGAGATGGACTCCACCCAGTCTGAGGAGATAAACGATGGCTTCCTGTGGCGATACACCTGGAGTGGGAGCTCTTGCTGCCCAGAGAAGGTGAAAATACGTCTAATAGAGAAATGAACCAATGAGCATAAAAATCCCAAGATAGCCCAGCACAATAAGAGAAATAAAAAAGATTTAGTACAACCAGAAGGCAAGTTTAAGGTAAGAAATTTTACTTTTAGTTGATTAAATTCAGACTATGTAGTAGAGAAGTAATTTGTGCAAAGGAAAAAGTCAGTAAGTAGGATCCTAAATAGAATCTTATATTCACCCTTTTAAATTCAAATTTTAACGTAAATAATTTAGAGATATAGGCCTTAACATTTGAAAACTCTCCAAATACATTTGCTGAGATGCAAGAATGTATTTAACAATCCTTTTACTCTAGAATAATTTTAAATACACAAAAAATGCAAAATATTACAGTGTACACATAACTTACACACAGTTTTCCCTATTGCTAATCAGCCTGCGTGATTGTGGTATATTTGTTGTAACTAAAGAACCGATACTGTGTCCATACTCTATTCAGATTTCCTTAGTTTTCCCTCATATCCTCTTTCCATTCCAGAGTCTCACCTAGGATGCCACTGCTTTTATTTGTCATGTGCCTCTTCACCCTGCCCAGTCTCTCAGAATCCTCCCTTTTGATGAGCTTGGAAGTTCCAAGTAGTATTTGTCATATAATGTGTTAGTTACCTTTCCTGTTGCCAGGACAAAATACTTGACACTCACAGCTTAAAGGAGGACAGGTTTATCTGGCTCATGGTTTCAGAGGTTTCAGTCCATAGTTTGCTGGCTCCAAGGCACAAACAGCGTGGTAGAAAGGCCAGGCAGAGGAAGGTACTCAAATCATGGTAGCCAGGAAAAGAGCACAGGGGAGCAGAGCCAGAGAGGAAAGGGCCAGGAACAGGATATAGTTCCCCAGGTTGCATCCTTATGACTCATCAAGACCCATCCAAGAGTGTGCTTTACTAATCTGATAGGCCTTTCTCAAGCCAATCAAGTTGGCAGTCAAGATTAACCATCACAGTTACTGTGCAGAATTCTCCAATGTTTTGGTTTGTGAGGATTTTTTCATGATTAGTCTAAGGTGATGAATTTGAAGGCTATATGAACTTTTTAGAGAATCTCACAGGAGTAAGAACAAATGTAGCAACATGCAAAATCGAAGGTTAGGTAGAGTGCAGAATCTCCATGGGATACTAATTTCCCCAATACTTCCATACACCTCTCCTCCCCATTTCCCCAGCCCCAGTTCCCGTGCTATGTCTGGTCCATCTCTTCTCACCTCTCAGATTCTCACTCTTAGATCACACCTCTGCCCGCCCCTTACTCTCACATATAAGGGCACAGAGAATTTAGACTGCGCCTTCCTCAGCCCACAGCTGTTATCCATGCTATTCTCTGCCTGGAAATCTCTTCGCCTGACACCCTTCACACCCCTTGATTCCCAGCCCACCCTACCCAATTCCACCGACCTGATGTCTCCCATTCAAACTTCAGGCAAATGGCAACTTCCTGAAAAAGACCATCTGCCACCCCTGGTCACACCTGCCTCTTGAAAAGCCAGAGTTTCCCACTTTTAGAGCAGCTTGAGCTCCCCTTCACAGTGCTTGTCTCAGCCACGGGCTCCCACGCTTCTGGGATTAGTGCCTACTTTCGTCTGTTAACTATACGAAACAAGAAGTCAGAAACTATTTCTATTTTTCCTACTAAATGTTGTCAGTGCCTGGTAGCCACTGTATACTGGTTAGAGGAGGAAGGGAGAGAAGAAAATCATCGCATACCCCAGGTTGGGTCTCAGACTTGATTGATCAGCTTTCTGGAATCTTGAGGGAGGCCTACAGTAGTAAAATCTAAGTCTTCTTTGAAAATACTAAGAAGCATTCAGAGGTAAAGCGTAGAAAGAATGCCTCACTGGGGCCAAGTTACCACTTTCTGAACCTTATGCAAGGTGGTATCACCTGTACTACCAAAAACATTTTTCTTGCATTAGCATGTGCTATCCCACCTTGTGACCCAGAAGATGGCTTCAAACCACCTTTCCACATTCTGAGCCACTTTGGACACTTTTGGTTTACCTATTAAGATTTACAGAAGTAAAAGTATATTAAAGATGCTCATTATGGTAACATTTTCAGAGTAACTAGAACGACTCTGAGGTCTGCCTGTCACCAACGACTTCTAAATTCAAGCACACAGAAATGTTTGTCTTTCAACACACTCACAGCAAAAGGCAAGCCAGCATGAAATCCTACTATGGGGTCTCAAAAGACATAAAGTAAATAGTGGGGAAGGGAATTTGTTTTTATTTGTTAAACAACATTACCCAGGACAGATTAACATCAAACCTATGTTATGGGTGAAACACCACAATCTTATTTTCCTCTATGACTTCTACCTAGAATAAATGTCAATATAAAGACTACAGTGTTCTAATTCTACTTTTGGAACATTGAAACTACGTCAGCTGCCCAAACTGCCCAAAACCCGCAGCCTCAGAAGCACGCGGCTTTTCCTTACACATACACACCTCCATAATCCCGGCTTAACAAACAGTGGTTTCTGGAGCTGAACCACTTTGCGATTTCTTGTTTGTCTGCAACTGATACAACCCTGGAAAATGTGGCTGTCCCCACAGAAGAGAAGCCCATAAATTAGCCATAAGGTAGCAATTAAGGTAATTTCAGAGTTGCCATGAAAAATCCAGTAAGCAGGTCTCCTTTTATACGTTAATAAAAGATTGTATTTTCTTTTCCTTTACTCCTCGCAGATTTACCAGAATTGATCTCAAATACCTAAATTAGCATGGTTTTCTTTATTCCCCAGTAAGTCAGCATTGATTGAATGTCTGTTCTATCTTGCTTACTGCAAAGCACCACAGATATGGATAAAGATGGTCACATTACTTGCTCTCGCAGAGCTTATACTCCTGAGGCAGAAGACAGACAGTGACACACTGGGGGTGTAGATCGGTAGTAAGAGCACAAGCTTAGCACACACAAGCCCTTGGGTTTGATTCTCAGCACCAAAACCGAAGGAAACATCCCTTCACCAAAATACACAGAGCAAACTCATTTAAGGGACTGGGGATTTAGCGCAATGGTTAGAGTGCTTGCCTTGTAAGCACAAGTCCCTGAGTTCAATTCCCTAGCACCAAAAAAAAAAAAAAAAGATATCACCAAAACCAAAGGAACAAACAGTCCTACACACCGAGAAAATTATACACACCAGTAAAAATTAAATCACGATGGCATCTTTAAATTGGAAATGGGTTTAAAATAACAAGAATAATCCAGCTTGAAACAGTCTAATGGAAACATACTCCAAACAAGGCAAAGCTTAAGTACATAAGGTTTTGTATACTTGAGAAACAAATGAGAAGCCAGTATACTTGAAACATATTGAGTGAGGGCAAGACAAATAAGAGATATAATTAGGAGGTACTCAGGCTGCTGCAGTCCTTGTCAAAAGTAGTTTGTAAGTAGCAATAAAGAGATTAAATTTTTTTTCTAAATGAATTGAGAAATTGTCAGAGATTTTTAAGCAAGAAAGTGAAACCAAAATCTGATTTACATTTTAAAAATATTATTCCAACTACAATGTGGTGATGGATCTCAAGAATATAAGTAGACTCTGAGATTCTGATAACTAGGAAACTCTTGCAATAATCCACACGAAAGGTAATGATGGTCTGGACTGAACTGGAACAGAAGTAACAGAGATGTTGGTAAATCAGAGGTAACATGGAAATCTAAGAGGACCTACTACCTGCATGTGGGTTAAATGTAGAGTGTGGATGTATGGAAAGCAGAGAATGTGGAAAATATGAGGGATGACATCTATATTTTAGATTTGGCTTTCAGTAAGGTGGAAGATGATATTCTTTGCTTGGAAAGAGGAAATACAGTTTGGCAGAGTGGAGGAAGGAGGCATCTTATGTGCCTAGTCAGCATGTGAAGTTTCAGCTGTTTAATAAAGGAATAATTTACGGACAAGGAACCCAAAAATAATTGTTAGGGAACACGCTCAGGATTGTGCAGAGAGTATGTTTTCTAAAATCGGAAGGTCTGTCCTTATTCAAAAGTCAGCCAGGCTTTGAAGAAAATCTTCTTTATTTTGTCTTCACAACATGGATCAACCCACTGACTGACCAGATCCACAGCTATCCTTCTTTGCATCATTCTGGATTCTCGCAGAGCATTATTCTAGACGGTGATAACAAAAACAAGGAACTTCCTCAGATTTGCTCATGATTAAGGATCACTTCATACTTTCTGTGGTCCTGATGGACTTAGGCAGGTGAAAATTTAATTGGAAGAGTTTGAATCCTTTCAGAGAAGTGTTAACTAAAAGGGAAAACTAGTCTAAATATAACTTGAATTGGATCCTAGAACAGAAAGAGGACATTAGTGAAAAAACTGTTTAAACTCAGAGCCTACAGTTCTGTTGATAGTATTTATCATATCGATGTTTATGTTTTAGTTATGACAAATGTATCATGGTTATATGCAAGTTGCTGCATGGAGAAGGAAAGTGAAAAATATATAGGAACTCTACAATGTCTTTTTTTTTTAATTTCCCAGAATGTGTATTGGTACATTGTACATATAGTGATCTCATTCATTGTAGTTACTTTGTACCTGTACATGATACAGCTTGGTTCTCTCCTTCTTCCCCATTTACAGTAGCTTTATTTGCATTTTCCTCCTTTTTTCCTTTCTTTTATCTTTTCCTTCTTTTCCCCCTCCTGCCTTTGTAATTCTCCTCCCTATTGAATATTATCTTTCTTTTACTTAGTATCTAGTATACTTTTTTGTCCTTATTTATGTTTACAATTTCTCATACCAGAGAAACAATTCGATATGTACTCATGAATGTTTGAGTTATTTCACTTAAGAGTATGTTCTCAAGGTACATCCATTTAAGGAACTCTACAATGTCTTTGTAGCTTTGTGAAAATCTAAAATTCTTCTAAAATAAAAAAATAAACAGATGAAAGGACGTTGATGTATCTTATGGAAATCAGGAGATTGAAATCTCCCACAAGGAACTAGACCCAAGACAGAATTAAATAGTGTTGATAATCATGTGTAAAATGTCCAATTTTATCAGCAAATGAAGAAACACGAATCACCATGAGATACAGTATAATATGCTTTTTATGAAAACAGGCAATTATAATAACTGAGTAGAGTTTGAGTAAATGTTTCCTTTACAAACTACAGGGAATATTCAAGCAATCAGGATCTTTACTTAATACCACACTAGAATAAGAAAGGAATTTTTTGGCTCAGGAATCTGAAAAGTTTAGGTCAAGTTTCAAGTGAGAACTAGTCTAGTAAATAAAACTCCTGGTTCTTTCAGTCTCCGCCTTCTGATTTTTACACTGACTGTTTACCCTTAAGCTGAGTCCCTGTATGCCACAAGACTGGCAACAGTTCCCAGAGCTATAGTCTTCCTTTGAACCAAGAAACCAAGATAATTATTTTCCCAAAAGCCCAGAAAAGATGTTTATTTTTCATCTCAGTGGCTTGAGTGACTATTATTCTTTCCCAGAACCTTTCATTCACCTCCAACATCCCCTGGATAAGACTATCAAAGAGAAGGTCAACCAAAGGAAATAGATAATGCTACTTCCCTTAAAAAATATAAATTAAACTTTTATGAAATTATTGTTAAAACAAAGAATTTCAAAAAATTCTAGTACTTGAATTTGTTTCAAGTAGTCAAAAGTGTACCTGGCACAATAGATGTCCTGGTAATTTTATGCATAAAAATTTTGAAATAAATCAAATACCCAGACATAACATTTTTGTTAGATGAATGAATTATAACACACTACTCAATGAACAGCTCTAAAATAGGATACAGTGGTACCTCGTTTCACGAACTTAGTTCACTCCAGGATTCTGGGAATGATGGCCGCACCTGTACTCCTCACCAGAGACAGAGTTCATGAATGGAAGCAAAATGCTTCTGTTTGTGAACTGCATTGTTTGTGAACAGAAGCATTTGTGAACTGGGGTATTACTGTATGTATTTTCAAATAATATTTACTATGTAAGTATAATTCAGACTGTTCTAATAAGGTCAATAAATAATTATTAATGATCGACTTTGTCCCACACACTGAGATACATCAGTGAGCCAAAGACACTAAGATATCAGGGCTGGGGATTTAGCTCAGTGGTTAGAGTGCTTGCCTTGCAAGCACAAGGCCCTAAGTTCAATCCCCAGCACCAAAAAACAAAAACAAACAAACAAAAAACACAAAAACACTAAGATATCTACTGTTCTAGGTTTAATTTTAAAATATTATCACAAAATAATATAATTTTTATAAAACCAATATTCTCAGCTGCATATACAAATGTCTACAAAACACCAAGATTTCCAAATGCCTTCACACTTAAATATGTGGTTCCATGTCAAGATTAGCTGTAGTTTTCTCTAATATGTGGTTTCAATGGGATTTTGCAGGGAAATCTTTATTTTACAAATTTTTAACCACAAACATATGTGAGCTTGCTATTTTTTAAAAGAGGAGATATTGACTCCTACTAATAATCTTGTCATTTGGAGAACTCCTGTTAAATGCTTAATTCCTTTCTTTTCACGTTTCTATATTTTGGAATTAGGCAGTGAGAAATGAAGGGAAAATGTTAAACTTACTTTTCTACATTGAGAGCTAATCCCATCTAATTTACTCATACTAAACATTTCTTATATCAAACCTCATTTACTTTAGTAAATGCTGATGATTAATTTATGGTCTCCAGGATACAATTGCTGATTTTTAGATTTGGAAAAACCAAAATTGGATGCAAAGGGTAGACATTACCTATTTTTACGCAGACAGTTATGGTTTCACATTTTAGAATTCCCACAGCATGACTTCTGTTATACATTTAAAATCACTCTAATGCTCTCGAAGACATTCTATTGTACTTGGTGTGTGAATTCCAAACCCATTCCCAGAGTGGAGCTGTTTTCAAAGCAGTATCCCGTGAGAAACCAAAGCATCTGTCTCTTAGTAATATGGAAAATAAAATGTTCATTTGAATGGCCAACTTTTCTGTCTTCAATTCTCACTACCATTATCAGTGGTAACAGTGTCCTTGGCATTATATAATAAAGGTATCGTTTTTTAGACAGTTTTCTTTACAGAACAAATTCCTATACACAGTTCACAGAATGCGTGAAATAACTGGACACTCTTTGCAAGTTTAGGGTTCAAAAATTAGTCAAACAAGACTATAAAGATTTCTTGTGTGAATGATAAGTGAATTCAAATTTACTCCCAAGAGCATAATAATCAGCTTACTGGTCTCTCACATATTGAGCAAAAATCCCAGAGAGCCCTTTATAATTAGAGAAGTTTTGAGAGATCTGCATGTGAGTTGTGTGCTGAGCATTTTGATATCCTAGTTTGAAGGATTAATACCTCCTTGCTCATTCCCAGGAGACTCTGTTGAAGAAAACTCACCTAAGACTCATCCCAGAAATAAACAAGAACAATCTGCCCACTAGCTCTTTGACACTTGTCCTTTCCCTATGTTTTGAGCACAATTTAAAGAATCTTAATTCGTCAGAAATAAATATCAGATGTGTTATTTCACAAACAGAATCCCAAATGAAGTTATGTAAATACCAGATACTTCTCATTTCAAAATGTGGTTGAAAATTTTGTACAGTAACAGATTTCTGCTTTAAAATGGATCCATAATCTTTCAGTCTGAAAGACTGCTTCAAATACATGGATTGAAATTGCCTCCAGAGATTAGGAATGTTCATTTGTAATGAATCAAGGCAGCTTAATCTTTCTATACGCAATTTAGTATCTTAGAGTAAGTGATGGGTAAATGACAAAGGCCAATGACAGGCCAACATCTGCTTAATAGAAGATGAGAGAGAGAGAGAAGAAAAATGAATGAAAGGAAGGAATAATTACAAGTAATGTTATATATAACTGGGTTGAAATAATTACTGCTCAGATTGATGATTGTTATGATTTAGATCGATCATATCCCAAAGTCTCATCTTCGGAGGTGGGGCTTTTGAAAGCTGATGAGATGATGAGGTGCTATCTGCATCAGGGAATTGGGGTCCACTGGTGTGATGGCTGACCAGGCTGGTCTGAGCGGCATGCCATAGAAAGCTGTGTTCTCCAGGCTTCCTGGCCAACATAGAATGAAGAGCTTTCTCTGCCATGCTGCTCTGCTGTGCTATTTCTGCCTTGCAAATCACTCACCATGGACTGAAGCCACTGAAATTGTGAGCCAAAATAAACCTGTCCTTTAAATTTTGGGTAGCAAGTATTTTGTCCCAGTGATAGGAAAGTGATTAATAAAATCACATTTACATTTTATAACTAATATCTTTATGACTTTCTCAAAGGTGTGAAACTTTTAATGTATATTATATTATATATTAAATTAAATTATATTGTTTCACAAAGATGTAAAACTTTTCATATAATAGTTGAGAAAAAAATATAAATGTTTTTAGCTTTGAAAAACTGTTACTTTTCCCAAATCCAGGTCCTCAGAATAGCAGTCAAAAAAATCTTAAATATAATTCTTATATTGTTTTGCAAAGCATCCTAATAATAATGACCTACCATGTAATCCAACAGTGAAACACAGAAATATATGGCTGACATTCATGGTTTAGTATTAAGACATCCATGCAGTAAAAGATAAAAAAAGAAAAAAAATACCTTCTAATACCTAATACTATAATTCCCAGGGCAAAAATTGTTATTAAACTCTGAAAAACTGTCTGCTCCAACAGCTAAAAACCACAAATTCTTCTTGTACTGATGTATCAGAATTTTCAAATTGGGGGAAAAATAATCAATTATTTCCTTTATAAAAATAAGTCCTTTAAGATCAAGTAGAATAAATTAATTAAATTAATTATCATGTAATTTATTGCTTAGTATCCCTGGAATGAGCATCATTGTTTGTGCTGTAAAAGGCAAATAAAATTTGTAAGAATTTGTCTCCTGAAAAGGAGACAAAGACTCACAGCAAGGCCAGGCTTACCGAAATAAAGACCGGGGGCGGGGGGGCGCTGGCCATGAGGTGCTGCAGCAGCCCCCTACACAGTAAGAGGTCTCTACAGGGCAGCTGGGCAGCAGAGAATGAGGAAGCTGGGGGCTAACTACTCTGGAATCAGCTCATCTGTCTTAGTCTGTGCTCACTGGTCCCCTTCGTTTCTGTGAAAGTTTTATTAGTCTTCTGGAGCTGAGGGGCTCCAGGCCTGGAATGGTTTGTTCCATAAACAGACTTGGACCAGGCTAGTTAATCAGGGATATTGGTGTTTCTGTTACAAGGCTGAGAAGGCCAGGAAGGGTGAGAACTCATGGGAAGATGTCATTTGCACTTTTCCTTATAAGATTGTCTTAGTCTTGATTTTCAGGAATTTATACTCTGGATAGCTCAAGTTAACCTGGATTTTGCACCTGGAGTTACAACGTGTTATTTACAAAGTCATCTACCCAAAATGTATATAACTATGACATCAGTGAAGTTTAAGCTACAGGACGTCTAACATGCATCAGTCACTTTCAGGGTCCCGGAAGAGACTTTAGCAATACATTTACATGGTGATATATTTTTGATAATTTAAGTGCAACAAGGTAAGCTGCCCATTTCTTTTCGCAAGGACCTCCAGAAAGAAAGAATAGTAAATCCTCATCCATTCTCAGCACCCATACGGGTTGCAGACTGGCTAAAATGTGTGAATATGTGACTATCTCTCCTTGTATTCTCTAGAAAAGAAAGAATGGAAATGCTGTCTAAAAGGGCTTTTACCTAGCTATTGTTTCTAACTCACGCTAATTGTCTGGGAATGAATGTATTTTTAACAAAAGACCAAATGTTTAAAACTAAATTCATCCTTCATAGTATTTTCATTCATTACAATATCTCAAATTACTTAGCTCTAGAAAAATCTAGTTATGGATAAGAAATGACTTCAAAATGAAGATTGCAAACTCAAACTTCTCATTTTTTATCACTGCGACATGGCAATTGTTTGAAAGCTAGAAAACATTTTGAGGTTGATGACAATAACATTTTAATTTTGCAAATCTATTTTAATTGTTTCACAGCATTCGAGATTTTTGTAGTTTCTGGAAAGCTCCACATTTTTCATTTTAAAGACAGGGAAACAAAGGCATGGCTAAATTAATTTCCTCGCTCAAAGCCTTAGCAACAGCTGGCAGCAGATTTGGTAGTACAGTCTAGTATTGTGCTTCCCATTCACTCCTTCATGGTGGAGACTGACCTATTCCAAAATAACTCTCAAAGATTTCAAAACCATTTTATGTTCTTTATTAAATTTCTGTGTATGTAATGTTCATATTGGGGAAAATTTTATACATTCGAATATCATGTGTTTTCTACATTGAGAATTTCCTATTTAAAAATACAACTAAGAATTCTCTCATATGTGTATTGTAGAAAACTGTATTGTTTCCTGATAGAATCTCAAGGTGATACAACTTTAAATTTCAATGAAGTAATTTCCAGTTTTTCTTATTATTTTTATTGCAAAGGTATCATACCTTAATATGAGGATGAAACCTGAGTTTCCAAAGGCAAACTCATTGGAGAAGGAAATTGGATTTTGGAAGCCAACACTTACGGAAATTGCAAGTCAGAAGCTGTAAAGGCCCCTAACAATCAGAAGCTGCTTAATTACCATCTGAATGTAATTTTTCCTACAGTTCAACAAACTGTAAATTGTCTGGCTGCAAAGTACATGACTTCAGCTATTTTAGTATTTAATCCACAAGTGTTCGATCACTTTCTAGTTTTCACTGATAAGGACAGCTGAGCAAAGAAAATTCTTCAGTATTAAAGAGAAAAGGTGCTTCTGGGTTTAAATTTTCTGTTTTGTGGGCTGAACTGATCTTGAACTTTAAAAGTTAGAACAGTGAGTTCCTGACCACGAGCATTTGAGTTGCAAACTTTCACAGAAACGAACGGGCCTCGCGTTACCAGCATTCATAGATGTGAATGAGTCCTGGAAGTAGCTCCTGGGTCTGCTGGACTGTGTCAGGGCTGTGCTGCTGTGTACTTAATGCACAGTGTGACTGTGTGCTCAGTCGGGGCCCAGCATGTGCGGAAGCAAGAGGAAAAGCAGGGTGATACGGAGGGGACTGCTAGGAAACACAAAGCAATACTCATTGTATATTGGTGTCAAAGGACTGTAAGACTCATTTGTTGGACTTACTAATCCGACTTAGGAATGTTCTCCCCGAATGGAACTTATGCATAAATCAGGGAGACTTACTAGGCAAATACACAAGTTGAAGGATTTTCATCAGGCAGGACCCACTTCAGCTGTTCTCTTTCTCTCGGGGATGCCCCCTGCTATCCTTTGTTGTCTGATGTCCAGGATCTTGGAAACCTTTAATATATAAGGTGTGATCAAAATATATGGTGAATGTTTAGTTTTTAAAATTTATTACAATGCAAGACACATTGCCATTAATCCCCTTCGAAATATTCCCACTTGTTTGCAGCACACTTACCCCGTCGTTCCTGCCACTTTCTCAGGCTGTTCGGCAAATCTTCCCTCACGAAGCGTCTGGACAAGGTGTGATGGCAGATCTAGTGACTGCTGCTGCCGGGTGCCATGCACGGGAAAAGCAGCGCACAAGAACACGATGGTGTCTTCTCGTCCACTGTATTCACCGATCTACCACCGCAAAACCCCTGGCACCTCCCCAGACTCAAAATGACCATGAAAGGAAACACCTGAATTGATTCGGGACATGAAGGCAGCCAGGACAGCTCAGTTAAAGGCACTCAGGAAAGAGGGCTCCAGAACCGCCGCAGAGAGCGGCAAGATGGATGGGATGTGTTTGATTTTTCTTGCTTTTCCTTTAGGAAGGAGGTGAATAGTTTGGTTCCTTTTTACTTCTTCTACGCTGGAAGCAGACGTGTTTGAATTCCCATAAACAAAATGGGTTCATAGCGAGGTTGGAAAAGAGGACTCCTGTTGCCGAAGTCACCGTAGATTATGACATGCCAGGCCTCGATGGGCGGGATAGCACATAAAGTAAGGAGTGAAAGTTTGAATTATGGTGTATCCCATACACGGGGAGATCAGTTTAGCTTATTGCGCAAAATATGTAGAAACTGAACACCATGCTTTTCACTTGGGTCGGGATAAATTTTACTGGGGACACAAAGAAAAGTTTGTTTATTGCTCCCTCATTAGACGCAGGTGGATGGAGCAGCTGCGACCTGCAATACATCCCGTTTGGTGACACGGGTAAATCAGAGGTGCTGGTGACTTCTCCGCAGACATGGGACAATCACATTGGCCCTTATCTTACCGGCCGAACTAGCCATGTGCCCAACCGCATTCTGAGAGGGTCTCTGACGAAGAGCCCGTATGTCAGCTTCCTGATGATCCCTGAGAACAATAATAAAATCTATCATTTTCAATGAAAATTAAGCGACGGATTCTTAACCCCTTTTGAAATTTTATAAAGGTTTGAACCCCCTTCCCTGAAAAATAAAAATGTGTAATGAATTTAAATTTTTACATATAAGATTATGGGCTTTGTGAAACCCCTAGAGTTTAAGAACCCTCAACTAAACACCTCCGATGATTTATAGTGTTGGCACCAGGAGAAATCTTAGTTAAATGTTATAAATATTTATGGAATTGAGAAAACCAGAATATACTCTACTTCTGATGACTATACACCTAACCTATCAGTAAACATAAAAATATCCCATAGCATAAATATAAATGATGAAGTATTTGTAATTCATGACAATTAAAATTATTTCAACTACTATGACTTATCCTTCATTGTCAGAAAGAATAGTCGAGCATCTTGGTAAAACTATTTTTCAAAGTGAAGTAGGTTTGCTAAACTTCATTTGAACTTTCAACTCAGCCCCTTAATTGAGCCCATGAGAATAACAAAACACCTGTTGGTCCAGCAGTATTACCTCTATTTCTTTTGAGAAATCTTGACAAACTCATCAGACTATGAAACTACACATGCCCCACTAAAGTCAGAGAAGGCCATGGAAATACTAAAATATGAAATAAAAGAAGTATTATTTCTATTCTGAAGAATGGAAAAGAAAATAAATCAAGAACGAGCAATAGCAACAAGGCCAAAGAATAAATTACTTATGTTTCAGGAATATTTTTATCCATTTCATTTTGATTTCTATTTTTCTTTGCTTATACAGATAATGAATATAAAGTACTGTGTATAAAATAGGTGAGAAAATCTTTATTTGTGTAAGAATGGAATATTATTTTCATGAGACAGATGTGTAGATATTCATTTAGACTGAGATCTTTTCAGGATACAACAAGAAACAAATTAACAAAACAATAAGGTAACTGAATGAGCACAGAAATAATCAGGGCCCCAATAATTTGAAATAGAGAAATTCTAGAATCATGCATCTATAAAGAAACTATTTTCAAAAGCACAGGCAGAGGCTGGGGAACCACAGGCATATGGCAGCACTTGGAATTAGCAAGAGCAGAAGCAAGACAACCATTTGAACAGATCTGGGGGGGACAAAGGAAGGTACCTGGGCCAATACATAAATACAGAATTGGATGATTTCTGAAAAAAATAATCATAGCAGTATATTATGCTCAGATGTATCTTACAAAATAACATTAAATCTTGTTTCCTCTTTATTTTCTACTACCCTCCCCTGGATCCCTGCTCTAATGCAGGGATCCAGGCTGCTCGGAGACGTACGGCCTCAGTGCTCTATAAGTTCCTTGCAGCACGATGCCGCAATTTATGCACCTAGTATATATATTGCACATAATAAACATTCATGGAATTAATTGAATGGATAAGTGAACAAATCACACTTAAATGGGATGGACTAATGTAAATAAATCCTAACAGTAAAAGTGGAACTCTACATAACACAGATTGTTAATCCTCAATGTAACTCCTTTGGTGGTTTTTTTTTTTAATCTATGCGAAATAAAGGTCCTTTAATTCTGTAACACCGTGGCCTAGGTTTCAAAATTATTCCTTTAGGTAATCTCATATGATTCGTGAATATCCAAGTATATAGCAGTCCCTGTTTTTTCAATTTATTTTATGGTAAGACGGTTCTCAAAATACACCATTACCATTTCCTCTGGTTTTCTTTGGGTGCGTGCTATATTGTAACCTATTAATCTCTAAATGAAAACAGGATGACCTGTTGGACGGAACCAGGACTCATGTAGGCCACCCCAGAGAAGTTGGTCTCAACACCCCAGGGCAGCCAGGAAAGCCTGTTTCTTCTGGTCTCAATCTGGCTCCTCCAGAGAACCATCATCTTTAAACACATCAGTCAGAGCCAAAGTCCTTGGAGACCTAAAACATGAAACCAAATCCAATTCAGAGTCACTTTTCACACTGCTGCCCTTGTAATTTACACTAAAAAAGCCTGTATCCTCCGGCTAATTATGAAGCCATTCCTCTCATTCTCTTCCCTTCTCTGCTTCCTCTTTCTACACCAGGAGACGTCTATAAAATATTCTTTTGCAACATAACCACTTACAGGCAAAAGGGAGGAGGGCCACGCGTGTAGGTACAATCTGCCAACTCCTTTATAAAATTTATGCTATAGCCTCTGGTTTTGTTCAAAGTTTATGCATTCTCTCGTGACAAAAACATCATCACCTCGATAATAGATGGGGCAATTTAAAAAGGGGGAAGAAGAAGGAAAGTTAGAAGAGAGAGAGGGAAGAGAAAGAGAATTTCCTATCTTATACATTTGCAGTGCTTGGATTACATTCTTCTCATCAATGTAACAAGGAAAAATGGAACTAAGGCTTAATGGAAAGACTCCAAATAGTCTAAAGCCTTAAATAGTTCATGGTCATAGTTTAACAGACTCTAAATAGAAAAGAAAATGAGCTTTTATAATGTAGGAATTTCTCATTGATTTGAGTGAACTCTAAGGTAAAGGCAAGGACTTAGGGAAAAATATGTAAATTCCATATACAAGAAAGGTCATGGACTTTGAAGTCAGAATATATACCTTGAGTTTGGTTGCAACTCCAAAAGTATTTTCTAACAAAGAAACACAGGATTCTGATCAGTTACACAATAAAGTATTCAGAGGTGATCTAAGGAGAATTATTGAAGAGAAGCTTCTAGAACTGAGATTTCTTCTGTTTCTCAGTAAGGAGACATTATGTGATACAAGAAAAATGAGATGAAACAAAAAAAAAACCCCTAAACAGTAAATATATGAAGTTGCATACATAACTTACACAGACTTTTTCAACTCTTCCACATTATTCCAAAGCCTCTGGTAAGTAATAGAGTTACTTCTTTAAATCAAGACATTTCTCTTCGGAGGGCTCTTTTCAACAGTCAACCAGTACACAACTAACAGTCTCATAAAACGATTCACTGCAGTTCATTACCAAAGGGTATATTTTGACAATTACTTTATTGTAGAGGTTACAATATGCAATTATATTGTTTAAAGCTAGACATTCTTTGGGTAAGGGAGGTTTCAGTGGAAGGAATTCAATGACATCATTTTTTAAACTTTACAATGTTTTCAGACATACACATGTCCTAGGATATGACAGAAACCAAAATGAGTAGAGCATGGGGGAAAATTAAAGTGCAAGATGAGAATATCAAAGTTAAAGTAGGAAAGGGTCAGACAGAACAGGCTCTACTGAGCCCTGGTAAGAATTTTTTTTAATTGCATGACAATATGAAATAATTGAAAGGTTTTCAGCAGGGGGAATATATGGTCTAGTCGATTATTTCTACATAATTTTAAAGCTTCTGAAATCTCATACGCTAGACTACCAATTTTATCAGGACAATGGTGAGGAATTTGACTCCTCCTCCTCCCCCTTTCCTCTGCCTCTCCTCCGCCTCTCCTCCGGCTTCTCCTCATTTTTCTTCTGGTTTAATCCCCAAGCATCTAGCACAGTGCCTGATGTGTGACACCTACCTCAGCTTGCTGCCTCTGTGGCTGATGAATAGTGCGTGGGCAGCATGCGTCAGGCATCGCCTTCCCACGAGGCTGCCCTGCTCATATTCTCTCTCTGGGTGTTGAGAGAAACTCTGACTTATTTCTAACCAACAACATGTGTCAAATATGTTGAAAAATCACTAGGTTAAATGATTATAATCTCCATGATTACGTTAACTAAGACGATAGCTCCCACCCTGCTAGCTAACTTTCTCTGTCTGCTTTTGGCTTACGTGCTTCGACAACGTGAGGGGTCACGTTAGAGAGATTCACACAGCAGCAAACGGCCACCAGTCAGTTAGGAACTGAGGCCCTCAGCTCAACCACACTTGCGAACGCGAGCTCTGCTGGCTTCTCCACCTGCAAGTAGATCCTTCCCCAGCAGAGCCTTCTGCTGGGCCCAGACTCCAGCAGTACCTGAGCGCCTCACAGGAAACCCCGGATGAAAGAGCCGGTGCAGGTGCATCCAGATTCCCGCCCTACAGAAACTGTGCTGCGGCTAAATGTGTATTGTCTCAAGTCACTGCACAGACATCTGTTATAGAACGAGAAGTCACTAGTACAGGCGAGTGGGGTGCTCAACTTGGACTAACTCATTCTTCGGTAGGAATGACTAACACACGAATGAGGGTCTCCAGGAAGCAAACACTCAGGACTGAGACTCCAAGCATGCTGGCCCTGCTAGCACTTCACACGGTCTCTTGATTAAACTGGTGCATGCAGAGTCTGTCTCCTAAGAATTTAATACTTGGGAAAAAAAGATAATGGGGTAAAGGTAAGTCACTTTGCTAGTTGGACTCTAGAAAAGTTTTAATTCAATCAATCACATTCCTGCTAATGGGAATACAAAGTAGGTGTTTTTTAAGCACTCTTCTACAGATTTAGACAAAAAAACCCACTTACTATATCACATTTCCAATCAGAATTCAATTATGAAAAAATAATTATATAAACTTATAGCCCAAAAATAAAATTTCTCTAAATCAGGAAGCTCTTCAGAAAGATGATGGTTTTCTTAAAGGAAAGAGTTAAATTTGTGGGATTTTTAAAAATTAAGAAATGAAACTAAGTATATAACCTGTACAATCACAATTATAAGGCTGAGTTAGAGAAAGTAACCAGTAATAGGAGTCTGAATAGGAAGTAGAAAATGATGGAAATTATTATAAGCAATTTTGAGAGAATAATATGGAAAATTCAGAGGTAACTTTTTTCTTTCAAGAGAAGAAAAAGATGTGATAAAAATCCGTGTCTCTATTTGTAAAATAAAGAGCTTAGAGAGCATGATTGCTAACCCTCCCTTAAATTTATAATTCTGTATTGCCCCATACAAAGTCACTTAAAGGAAAAAACCAAAACCCAAAATGTAAATGAAAAGTGATAAAATTCCTTTATCTATGTTGGTGACTCTTCTCATGTAGAGGGCAGCACTGTGGTACAGGGTGGAAAATGGAGCACAAGTCTCTTTAAATCCCTGGAAACCCAGTTACAGCAAATGTAAGTAAGCTAAGTCAAAGCAAGAGGTATTGGATCCAAGAAAAAATCCTGATCGCACATTCAGAAAGCCATTTTGGTGTGGTATACAAGTGTGTACAATAAATCCGAATTATCATATACTGTGGTTTGCGGTTAATCCTACATCAACAATCAACAGTTACCCAAACACAAAAACATTATCCATAGGAGACTTAAATTAATTTCAGGTGGCTTACTAATTAAACGAAGCAAGATTCCTGGTTCACAAGTGTATTAAACGATGCTAAAAATTCCACTGTTTCTGGAAAATACCAAGAAGGGAATAGCTGGGTCAAGTATAAGATTAATAAATTTACTGCAGAAATTTAAAGACAAAAAAAAAATTTTTCAACGTTATCTCGGCACCGGCGGGCAGCAGTCACCCCGATTAGCAAGTGTTCCTTCCCGGGTGGTGAGAGCACGGAAATTTCAATAGGCACTTTCCTTGTCTTAAATGTGTATTTATTATCACAAGAAATGGAGAAACTGACTTATAAAGTTGGGCTAAGACAAAAAATCATTTTTCTGTGTAGTCTTTCTTCTTGGAGTTTAATCCAATCTATTTACAAAATTTACCAGAAGCATAGCAAAGAACCATGGAGCACTCTGGATTTTTTCCATCTTCCTTTTTCACCCCTCAAGCTGTACACAGACATAACTACCGAGATCAAAATTCTGCCCTTAATTGTGGAGAAAGTCTTACGGAAAGTCTCATGTGTGGATGAATGGTAAAATTTGGCCCCAGATTCTGTCTTAGGTTGATTCTGGTTTGTCCATCACATTTTCTGGTCAGCTTAGAGGTTTTTTACTAGTGTCTGTTCACATACTCTGAAAAATTCTAACATTACACAAAGCATTTTAAAATTGAGATATTAAGAATATGCCCTGTCCTATAACCATTTTATACTGCTATACTGTATGGATCTGTATTTTCATCATCAATATCTCACTTGTGTAAATACGTTTTACCTGCAGAACACAGGTTTTAGAATATCCACTTAAGAGAGCCATTGTTAAAATAATTCAAGAACACAAAAATAATATTAGAACAGAATAATTCACATAATCCATGTATAAAATATGTAAGGTAGAATTCTGAACTTTATGATTGCTACTCAAAAAATTAAAAATTGCCAATGAAATAATTATGCTTTGGGAAAAAAGTGAATGATTGGCTAATCGAGATACAACAAATCATTTGGTTTTTATGTGAAATGTTTGTAGACTTTGGATGAAAATAAAATATCTACATCATTTATATTACAGTGAAAATTACAATACAATAAATATCACGATCCTGGACTGAAATTCAGGAGACAAAGAACTCAACTAGGGCTAGCAAAAAGCTTCGGCTACAGTTCCGGTTTCAGAGATCGTGGTTTACCTGGAATGTTTTTCTGAGACTGCATCATGGACCACATCTAGGTCCAGCAATTTTTGCCGTCGATAGGTGTGGAAAGGCGTTTAGGATGGGATGGAATGGAAGGCGCGATGAATATATGCACCCTTGTCCTAAGCAACATCGCCCACGTCTAACCATCTGTGTGATTTTTTTTTCCTTCTTTTCTGCTTCCTTATTTCTGAAATGACAGGGTGGGACTAAAGCACATATATGACTGTTTTCAGTTCTATAATTTTACGTCTATGTATATTATATTCATGCATCTTAGGAATAAACACTTAAGTATTGATAACATAAAACCAGCATAAATACATAACTCGATTTGGCACGTTTTGTAAAAAAGTTGAGTGAAAAGAATAATTCAGGATTGTCATGAAATCTGAATAAAAAGTTGGTGGAAATTGTGCATACGAGATAATATTACAATCCATGCGTGGATTTATTAAAACAAAATGGCAGTGTATCAAAAAGAAATCGTTGTTTACTGCTTTCACACCAGTAGCTGGAACAGTAGTGGTGAACTCACAGTACATGTGCTGCAGCAAACACGCGGAGCCCTCTCTGTCAGGATGCCAGCCAAGTCACCCAGCATCACCTCGGCAGCAGAGCACCGGATAACAGCGCATGGGGGCCGTGCACATGTGCAGAAAGGAGTCGTGGCACCAGCCAATGATATCACAAGCCGTGACTCGTTAGCTGTGACTCCTCTAGCTTTCACGTGAGTGGTCAGCATGCTGTCAAGGAGATATATAGATGTATATTTGCTTGGACTGGCTGCGAATTTGAATATGTTCATTTTTATTAATACGAGATTTTAGCTTTGAGTTTTCTTATGAAGAATTGAAATTTAATATCTAAGATTTAGCAAAGAAATGTTATAATTAAGAGACTGAGATTCTTTTAATGTCATACCACCACCCTGGCATATTTGAATCTGTAGCATCATATTTACCTGTTGGTGAAGAATTTGTGAAAACGTGAGCAACAATACATATATTTGCTTGGACTGGCTGTGATTTTAGCAGAAGCCCCAACAAAGTAGGAAATGCACTCAGATGCCTTTTTCAGAGCAGGTCAAAAGCTGGTGCCCCATGTGCTGGCGGTCAGCAAATTCAAAAGGAAACCCAGCTGAGAATCACTGCCGTAGACTCAATTCAGAGAGTATCTGATTCTTTAGTGTTAACTAGTAGTGTTAGCTATTTTGGGTATAGGAATAGATTTGCACTAGATGCTTCTTTTTTCTAAATTTTGTGTTTTTGTAGATTCCAAATCTTGAACACCAAAAAGTGACTATAGCAAAAAAAGCAAAGCTGAAAACACATAGTGGAAGATCATTCCAAGAGGCTTGGACAACATCATTTGGAAAGACTGAACACAATGGGAAAGCATCATGTATTCTGTGTGGTGAAAGTGCTGTGTGCTGCACATTAAGTGTCAGATGGCAATTTGACACCAACCACCAGTGCTGTCAAACTTGGTGAAACTAAAAGAAAAGAGTTTCTTGAAGGGAAATTGAGAAAACATCATTCCTGGTATCTTAGTTTTTCAACTGTCTTTCTAAAACAAGTCATCTGACAGCTGCACCTTTCAAATTTCACCATACATAGCAAGACATGGTAAGACCCTCTATGGTGGGGATTTTATCAAAATGGACCTGTTGCCTGGGAGTAATTCCCTTTTTCATGATTTCCAAACAAGGATAAATTATGCACCACATCTCTGAGAAGCCATTTAACAGACTAGTTAGTGTTAAAGATCATGTCTTGTGCGTGGCAAGTGATGTTAGCAGCTCACCACTGACTTACGAAAGGCAGCCTGTTACTCCATGTGCTTGGATGAGAGCACAGATACAAATAATCACGCAAGGCCAGCAGTAATTGTGTGTTATGCTCTTTGTGACTTCATGAGAGAAGAGCTGGTGAAGCTGGTGTTTTTGCCTGGAAGAACACAAGGGATGGACATCTGCAGTGCTGTGATGGCTTTTTTTGTCACAATACATAAGATCAGAAAAAAGTGGTTTCAATTAACAGTGATGAGGCACCTCATATCATGGGGGCAACACCTGGTTTCATAAAGTTCTTCATTAAAGAAGCAAAACATCATTAAGTTTCATGGTATTATACATCAAGAAGCTCTTTGTGCCAGGGAAAGCTCCAAAAATTAGATGATATCCTCAAAGATGCCACAAAAATGGTGACTTATATCATGGCTCATGCTTTTAATTTCCAACCATTTTTAAGCACTTTTTGATAAGATTCAGGCAAAGTAGAATATTTTACTCACATACCATAATGTCCAGTGGCTGAGCACAGAACAAGTCCTGGACAGATTTGTAGCCTATATGGATGAAATTAAGATGTTTATGAATGAAAAGGGGCAGGAATATCTACAGCTTACTGATAAGGCGTGGCTTAACAATCTCATTTTTTTTTAACAGATTTTATACTTCAGTTTACTGGACAAAAACTACAAAGTGTATGGAAAATGGCAGAAAGGATGTTTTATGATATGAAAACATTTGAGAAAAAACTGCAGATTTTTTAAAGAGAGCTTGAAAGTGGGCAGCTGACATATTTTCCAAATCTAAAAATGCATTTAGAAAATTCTACATTTGCAGACAATCCTACAAGCCACCAGAAAATCTACAAGAAATTTTCTAGCATTGCAACAGTTGCAAAGGAGAATTTTAGTAACAGATTTTTCTGTTCGGTAAAATGGAGACAACCCTATTTTCTTATTTCTCCAGATAAAGTCAAATTTGAAGAACTTGATCATTCCTGTTTACACTGGTTAGATTTTGGAAATCTGGAAATGAACTTATTGAAATTTCAAGAAAGCGCCACCTAGAAAAATACATTCTGTGACCTGCAGGCAACACTTAAGAAGACAGAGAAGATGGAGAAGTTAGAGTGTGAAGGGATGACAAAGAACAACATGGTTGGTAATTCCAAAAATGAAATCTTTAGTGTGGCATTCTATGTCAAATAATTAGAAGTCAATGAAAGCACTCAGAATTGCTTTTCTTACTTTGTTTGGATCATCTTATGCTGTGAGCAGCTGTTTTCAGCTTTGAGTTATATCAAATCTGATACAAGAAACAGACCAACAGATGATCTGAGTGCTGCAAGTATTGCTCTCAAACTAAGAAGTATGAGCCAAAGTGTGACAAATCATCAGCATGCACACGACAGCAAAGAACACATTAAGCGTGCAAAAGGAGGCCAAATGCCAACATTTACCTTTCAATAAAAAGCCATTTGTATCATTGAAAGCTCTGTTATTGTGTTTTACTTTTGAGACAAAAGATGTTAATATATGAGTTGTTTTTTTTTAAACTAAAACTCCAGTATTCAGGTTTAATTGCAGTGTTGGTACTTTGCGATAAGTGTGTTTGGGGTTGCAGTCTCTAAAAGTTTCTAAAAGTTTCGCCATCACTAAGCTAGAATAATTACACAAGAAGTCTCACAGTGCTAGAATATAAAACATTGAGTAGTTTGGAGATCTGTCTAAGAAGACTACCTACTCATTTTCTATGCTCATTCCCTGTTATGAGAAGGAAAATGAGAAGATAGAGTGAAAGGGGAAATGAAAACCAAGTCAGATAGGGCAGGGGAAGGTTGTACAGCAGAGAGCTAAGTTTTTTCATTCAGGGTGTTGATAAATAATGGCAAGAATTTGAAATAGGAGAGTTATGAAAACTTGTCATTTTTTCTTCTTAAAGCATGTGACTATTAATTGTGATATGGCAACTTTACTGGATTAAGAAACACCTAGAAGATCAACAGACTTCTGGGTGGGTCTGTGGGGTGTTCCAGAGATGATCAGCTCATAGGCTGGCAAATTGGTCTGGGGAGGACACACTCCTGTTGTGAGTGGTACAACCCAATAGGTTTGTAGCCTAAAGCTAAACAATAAGGAACTTGGTACGTGTTTTTGAATAGCTCCATTGAGCTCAGGTGGATGCATTTTACGTTGCTTTTGACTGTGGACGTCAGATTCCAGTTTCTTCAGCTTTCCAGTGCAGACTCATACCAGCCACTCTCCAGCGAGCATTCAGGCTTTTGGCCTTGAACTGGTGCTAGATTTTGATCCCTCTTGTTCCACAGTTTCTTGCTTCTTGAATTTAGCAGATAGCCACTGTGGACTCTCTTGCTACTAATCACATATACAATTCCTTTAGAGAACCCCGACCAATATAAAGTATACTTAGATTATTGCTCACATGAAATTCTTGAGCCTACTGAGATCTACACAAGGCATATCCTCTATAGTTCTTACTCTAAAATGCAGAAACTTACCTCTGAAGTAAGATTAGGTGGTAATCAACAATATATGTAGATTTGTGAGCGGGGAAGAAAATTTTACTCAAGTATTCACATTTTATTAAATCATCCTCTGTACACAGTTTTGATAAAACACCTTTGAAAAAGCAGCTAGCTCTCCCCCTAGTTCCAGATGCTGGAGATGAAATCCGGGGCCTCACACATGTTAAGCAAGTGCTGTACCACTGAGATAAACAAGTAGCCTGAGACAGCTAGCAGAATCCATTCCCCCTTTCTTCTACAAAAATGAAGCAGGGCTAGGTGTGTTGGTATACAGCTCTAACTCCAGCTGCTCGGCAGATGAGGCAAGAGGATCTGAAATTTGAGCCCAGCCCGGGCAACTTAGTGAGACCCTGTCTCAAAATGCGAAAATTTAAAAAATTAATGGATGAGGATATAAAGCTCAATGGTAGAGGGCTTGTCTAGCATGTGCAAGACCCTGGGTTCAATCCCCAGTACCAAATAAAGAAAGAGAGAAAGAAGGAAAAAAAGAAAAATGAGAGAGAGAAGGAGGAGAAGAAGGAGGAGGTGGGGGAAGAGGAGAAGAAGAAAGAAAGAGAAAGAAAGAACGAAAGAACGAAAGAACGAAAGAACGAAAGAACGAAAGAACGAAAGAACGAAAGAAAGAAAGAAAGAAAGAAAGAAAGAAAGAAAGAAAGAAAGAAAGAAAAGAATGAAAGAAGGAAGGAAGGAAGGAAGGAAGGAAGGAAGGAAGGAAGGAAGGAAAGGATGGAGACACTGAACACATAATCTCCCCGGAAACATACTCCTCAACCTCTCTTGCAGCCTGGCCTGACCAGATACATTCAGTTATTCAGTTCTCTCTATTGCAATCCACACAGAGGAGTGTGGAAAATTTCCTGACTTCACTTGTTTTGCATGTGACGTTCATAATCCTTCCTCCCTTCTTGTGAGCTGGACCACACTCCCTTGTGACTCAGCTTAGCATGAAGATAGGGAGAAGGACCTGGGGAAAAAGGAGTGCTAAGAGAAAGGAGATGTGGGTCACTGAATGACTATATAAAGCTGAAACTCCCCCAGATTGAGATTGTTTCTCTAATAATTGTTACATAATGTTATGGTTTGTGTCTAGATGTCTCCCCAAAGCCTCAGGCAGTCATAGGTGGGGCTGGATCTAGAGTGTGTGATCACTAAATTAGTCCACTGATTGGTTTGGCATAATTCTGCTGGGATCAAGGATATGATACTAGGATTAAGGGTATTAGGAATAAGGGTGTGAGTGCTACCGACCCTAAAACCAGGTAGCCTGGATAAAATATAAGACCCAGAAAGAGATTTGCCTACCTCCTTACTTACCCCCTTGCTTACCTTGCTGCCTTCTGCCTGTCTGCCATGTCGCCCTGCTTCGGATCCAGCTGATTGTGGACTGAAACCTCTACAAACTGTGAGCTAAATAAACCTTTCTTCCCCTAATTTTGGGCGTTGGGTACTTTGTCTCAGCAATGAGGAAAAGTAACCAAGACACATAAGAAAGAAATAAATGATTTTTTCTTTATTTTATATTTAAGCCACAGTATTTGGGAGCCACCTTGCGGTAGCAATTGAAATTTTGTACTAAAGATTTTCTGCAGATATTGTAAATTTTTACGCAATATCTAATTTTCATGCATATAGATATAGATCCCTAATTCCAGGTAAATAGATATCACTGTGAATGATAAAGCAGTAATTGTCCCTGTAGTCTTACTTTTATAATAAATAAAACTTTACAAATATGGTTCTGGTTCCATTGTAACTCTTATTCATCAAAATTTTCCCTTTTTCCAATGTCAAGGTCCCCACCAGGCAGTCTTGGATCTCATATTTATCATTTCTACATATGCTATGCACTCATAGTTTATGTATGTATGTTTTCTTACACAAAGTATATTTCATTTGTGTGTTTTAAAATATAGGGTGAATGCTTAACTCAATATTTTATTACTGTAAAAGATGCATTGCCATTAATACCCCTCAAAATTCCCCCCTCACTTTAAAAACATTTATCTCATCATTTTTGTCACTTTATAAAGCAGTTCTAGAAGTCTTCTTTTGTGAGTGTCTTTACAAGATGTGATCAAAAATTCATTGAATGCTGCTGCCGAGGGTCTATTATGGTTTGTGTCTAGATGTCCCCCCAAAGCCTCATGTGGTAAGAGCTAGCTGGATCTAGAGTGTGTGATTACTAAATTAGTCCGCTGATTGGTTTGGCAGGGTTCTGCTGGGATCAAGGATGTGACACTAGGATTAAGGGTATCAGGATTCAGGGTGGGAGTACTGCCCCACCTAAAGCCAGGTAGCCTGGAAAAGATATAAAATACAGGAAGAAGCTGGTTAGCACCCCCCGCCCCCTCTCTTGCATTCCTTGCTTACCTTGCTGCCTTCTGCCTGTCTGCCATGCCACCCTGCCTCGGACCCAGCTGACTGTGGACTGAAACCTCTACAAACTGTGAGCCAAATTGATACAGGGAAAAAAATATAATTCCCAACCTGCTAGATGTCAGTTACGCTGAGTTCGTGTTCCCTGAAGTTGAAGAATGAATTCTAAGGAACAAAGGAGGTTAAGAGTAGGAATTTTATTGAGAGAGAGAAAGAGAGCTCCTGAGAGACAGGAGGGGAACCGAGTGGGTTGCCAATGAGCTCACTTTTCAGGGGAAATTTTATAGAGCAAAATTGTGAGGCGGGTACAATGTGTGTCAAAATGATGATTAACCAATAATATTACAATTGTAGTCCTTTAGGTAATAGTGATCCAATGGGGAAGTAAGTCACATAGTAAATCAGCAAGGAGAGAACAAGGACATTCTAAGGGTGAGTTGAATCTGGAGATCTTGGTCGCCCACCTGGGTGACCTAGACTTTATCAGATGTAATCTTCAATTCATTGTTTATCCCTCAACCAAGGATGTGGCTCTGGTCTTTCCATCCTTATCTTGAGACCTAACCTTCAATGGATTCACCTCCAGCCTCCAGCCATGGTTGTAGTGTATTCTTCTCTTATGCATTGACTCCATTGAGGGCCCAGCCCTGTCTGACTGCCTATAATATTTCTGCCTTACTTCGCTGTCTATAATAAAATAAACCTTTCTTCCCCTAACTTTGGGTGTCAGGTATTTTGTCCCAGCAACGAGAGAAAAGTAACTAAGACAAAATTTCTAAAACAGGGCCGTTCAACAGAAAGGCAAGCTTGTAAAAACATTAGAGTGTCTTCATCCACTTTATTCACCAGCTCTGACACCATGCACCTTCTGTCTCTTCCCCAGTCAAAATTACCGTGAAAGATAAACGTTTTGAATCAATTCAGGACACAGAGGCAGCCAGGACAGTGAAACTAAAGACACTGACAGGAGAGAACTTCCAGTACTGCTTCAGAAAATGGCACAAACAATAGTATAAGTGTGTTGGAAGAAAAGTGGAGTATTCTGAGTGGATTGACGTCCAAGTGTATTTTACTGTAGTAAGTTTAACTTAAATACTCATCCTATGTTTTGACCATACCTCGTATTGAAATGTGGTCTTTATCAATTAGAAAAACTATTGCAAACACAAAAGAATTTACTTTAGCTCGTTTACCCAGAAAGAGAGCGTACTATAGACCACCGCATACTTTGTAGAATCTCCAGGACTCTCGGAAAGGCAGATTTAGAAGCTGCACAGTTGAATCACATTGCCAAAGCTTCTCTAATGAAAACATCTGAGCTTCTAAGCAACCGTAATGCTGGAGGACGTGGAGAAAATATCACTGTGTTTCCGCACAGTTTGGGGTTTCTGAATAAATTTTCGGAAAGCTTGAGATCTTGGGATAACAGCAAGTGTTGGGATATTAATTTACAACTCAAAAGATGTTGAAACAACTCCAGAGAGTTTCACTTAATTTTAAAGGTATGTGTTTACATTTCAAGAGAAAGTGAGTCCTTGAACCTTGGTGACTTCTGCAGGTCATAAAACCTGAGGAAGACACATAAAGCTATGCGGCCCCAGGAGAAGAATATGTACTTTCCCAAAGACCGGAGGGAGAACCCGAGAGCTTTCTACCTGTCTCCACAGAGCCAAGGTTTTCTCCTGCCTTTGCAGGGGGAGAGGGGGAATAGCCAACTCTTTGTGTATAACAAAAGAATCCATTTTTTCCTCTGTTCCTCACCAATGGAGTGTCTGGCTATTCATGTATGAAATTTTTCCACCTGGCTTTCATCACATCACCCCAGAGAAAAGGACTGAGGTTAGAGAGAATCACATACATCTTTATTTTTAAGTAAGAAATCTATCTCTGATCCAGAACACCTCATGTGCACACTCAGAATAAAAATTAATAAAGATGAATATGAAAATCTCAACAATGTTTGGGACCAGATGCTGCAAATCCCAGCGCGAATTTCCCCTAAAACTAACTGTATACCATCAACACTGTACTAGCCAGGTGCTATAAATCAGTCTGTGAAGAAAGAGCAGTGTCTGTGGAGGAAGTAAATAGGTAAATACTCTAAACTGATATCTGGGAGAGAGTGAGAAAAAGAACATTGAGTAGAGGGAGAGGTTGACAGTATTAAAATTCCAAGAGAGGCTTCAGCCAATCTCTTACGGAGCCTTCGCATCTGAATTGTCCTAGATAAGAAACAGAAGTTTGGACACCCCCAGAACTGGGTAGTCTTGGATACAAACTGTGTTTGAGGAGGAGACAGAGGCAGCTTCCCCGGCTGCCTCCAGGAGCAACACTTGGAGACAGACCCAGTGAGAACTAGCAGCAAGACTCTCTTGGGAGCTGTGAAGTGAGATCCTTGACCTTGAACAGGGAAATCTGGGCAGGGCACTGCGACAGGCCACAACCAGTCACTTCCTCCTAATACAGCCAGCATTAGTGTTCACTTCTGAGTCTGAGACCTGGATTTAAAATTTTGAGTATTTGCATTTAACCTTCTCAGTGAACATTAGGTTCACATATGGTTGACTTGCCTGAAATAACAGTGTTAGAAAACTAGGACTGTACGCCTAGTTTTCTGATTTCTTTTCTCTTTTCATTCTATAATGCATTAATGAGAGTGAGAGTGAGAGGTGTGAAAATTATTTTGAGCCTAGGACGATGTAGTCTTAATACCAGCAAAGTCAAAATGACACACTCTTCCAACAAGTCTCAAGACATGATACTATTTTAGATACTTTCACACTCTTCCTTTGAGAAGAAGAATAAAAGTGGAAGACCTACCTAACTACAAATGAGGTTTGTAGTTGAGCACTTTTGTAGTTGAAACCCATACGTGAGAATGAGCATCTATGAATTTCACGACCAGATAATGATGTGATGAGGCCAACTCGTCTTGTGCCTTTTCAGTATCTCACAGGTACTTTACAGCCAGTGTAAGTCCCTATAACGTGATCATAATAAATTCCGATGAGGAGCATCTACCCTAAAGATTTCCACCCTCAGGGCAAAATATGCTTCCCCTTAGGCAGCTTCATTTCAGACTCTGGTTAGGAAGACATTTAATGATGACAAAATACTTTATTAGAAAATATATAATAATGTAGAGAGAACTATAAAACAGAAAGGCATGTTGTTATGGTTTAGATGTAAAATGTTCCCTAAAAGTCTTATGTTTGGAGATGGGGCCTGGTTGGAAGAGGTGAGATACTGGGAAGCGAGCGGCCTAGAAAGGTATTTTTTTGTTCCCAGCACCTCCCTTTTCTCTCTGCTTCAGGGCTGCCATGGGATGAGCAGCTTTCCTCTGCCCTGGCCCTTTCTGCCATTTCTGCCTTGGAGCTAGTCAGCTTTGGACTGAACACAGTGGAATATGTAAGCCAAACACGCCTGTCCTCCTTTAAGCTTCCAGTGTTGGGCATTTTGTCCCAGCAACAGGAACAATAAAGATTTTCTTATGAGAAGTGGAGTTGTTCCTGTGACTGTAACTGACCATGTGGTTTTTTGGAGGAGTTTTGCAAGTGTCTTATTTTTCTCATTGCTAAGATAAAATACCCAGCACCCAAAGTTAACAGAGGAAAGGTTTATTGTAGCTCACAGTTTGTAGAGGTTTCAGTTCATAGTTGGCTAGCTCCAAAGCGGGGTGGTCTCATAGTGGGACATCACAGAGGAGAAACAGTTCATGGTGAGCAGAAGACAGCAAAGAATCTAAATAGCAAAGAAACAAGTGACCCCAGCAGCCCTCTTTCTGTCCTTTACAGTCTGTCCAGGCACTCACACCCAGGGTGGGCCTTCCCATTATCCATTTGCAGTACTATGCCAAACCAATTACTGGACTAGTTCAGTAATCACACAGCCTTGATCCCAGCATCACACACTCTATACCCAGCCACCTCTGAAAAAGCCCCACCTATGACCACAGGAGGCTTTGGGGGGACATCTAGACACAAGCCATAAAAGAAAGCTTTGGAGATGGGAGCTAAAGAAAGCCTAGAATAATGTAAATAGACCTCAGTGGGTGATTCTACTTGGAGTTCAGAAGACCAGAATACTAATAGGAAAGCAGACAGAAAAAGGTAGGCTCAGGAGATTTCACTTTGGAACAAGAAGTCCATTGGCAGCTGGACTACAGGCCATGAATGCTACACTCTAGTAGAATTTATTTCCGTTTTGTCCATGTCCTAAGATTTTGCAGGATACTGAAATTAAAGGCAGAACACTAATAAATCAGGTGGGGGAAATTTTATGGCAGTCTAATGTTCAGGCTGTGGTATGAGTACTGTTGGCTGCTTTTAGACAGATTTTTGGTGAAAATCAGGCATAAAAATAAGTTGAAAGATGTGAATGTTTGTAGTTGCACTATAAAGGAACCACACTATAAAGCTGTAGCTAAGGAAAGCATGGTTGCTGAAAAGATTAGCATTAAAAAGAAGTTAAGTACTTTGCATTAATACAATAAGAAAGATGACTTGAGGAGATCCCAGCAAATGGTCCAAACTTACCTTCTCAAACTCAAGGGGGTTATAGATAAACTCCTTTGAGAGACTTTGCTTTGAGAAAAGAGCCCTGGGGTTCTCTAATAATTTAGAGCAACCAAGAAAAATGTTTCACCAAATTCAGCTATCTAGGGACTCAGAGATCACGGTAGCCATGGTCCAAGGGGGCCAGGCTATGGCTCAAACTAGGAACAGGCATTGGCATTGTCCATGAGGTGCTGGTTTTTCAGGTATACAAATTACAATAATGGAGTCATAGAAGTGTCCACCCAGATTTCAGAGGAGGCCTGGGATGCCAGGCAGTGTGACCCTGGAAAGGCAGTGTGTGAAGCTGTGAGAGTGAAGCTGAAAGTGCAGTGAAAATTCCAAGAAGTTAGAGATGCCACAAGAATGTGGAATATCTTCAAAGAGAAGCCACAACCAGTGAGCAGAGCTACCCATCAGAGAAATCATGTGGGTTTCAACCAACCAGGCCATGGGGCAGGGTGGGGCTAACCAAGCCCTTTATGGTTCACATTCACCACAACCTGCCCTGTGTACTGGACATGAAGCTACAACCTTTAATGTTTTTCTTGGTGTGTTTCAGTCTTGCTTGGGGGGATTTTTTGTTGTTTTTCTCTTTTTTTTTTTTTTTTTTTTTTTTTTTTTTTTTTTTTTTTTTTTTTTTTTTTTTTTTTTTTTTTTTCCATTCCGTTCTGCCTCCCAGTTCCTCTCTTGTAGAATGGGAAAGTTTACCTTGGGCCACTGTATGTTGGGAGAATTTAACTTTGTTTTTTATTTTAATAGGGGCTTTCAGCTAAGAGTTCCCTTGATTACCTGAGACTTTGGACTTGGAAGTTTCAGCGATGCTAGGACTCTTAGAGATGGACAAATTGCATTTTGCATATGAGATAGACATAAACCTTTTGGAGTCAGGGACAGAATGTCATAAATGTCCCTCAAAAGTCTCATGTTTCAGGTGGGGCCTGGTCAGAGAGGGCAGGTCACTGGGTACATGACCCAGAGGGGTGCGTCCTTATCTCTTCCCCCTTATCCCTCCTCCCTTCTCTTTCTCTTCCAGGCTGCCACGGGTTGAACAGCTTTCCTCCACCTTGCCCTTCCACCATGCTACTTTTGCCCTGGAGCCAGCAGACATTGGATTGAACCCCTGAACACTGTGAGCCAAATAAACTGCCCCCTTTTTAGGGTGAAGGTTTCAGGTATTTTGTCCCAGCTTTGGAAAAGGGACTGATACACATATCATGCATATAAATCCTGATATAGCTCAGCTGCTGGAATGGAACTGAGATAATACTTTAGAAATATAATGGATTATAAATATCATCTCAAAAAAATGAATAGCAGCAGTTTACTCAGTTTGAGAACAGAAAACTTAGTCAAATATAAAGAGTGAAAAAAGTATGCAGGAAACTTAAGTAGGACAGAAATGGAAAAGTCAGGGTTATGAATATGTAAAACTAATGTTATAAACACATTCAAAGGGAAACTATGCTGGTAACGGAAGTCTATCTCTTAATCTGTCTTTGCATATAGAAATGATTCCATATATTGAATTGTCTCTTGTCTCCTTTTAAAAAAGAAAGAATAGGTAGCAAACTGTTATGGAAACTGAGACAAATTAATTTTCAGTGAAGAAACTGTGGTCATGTGGCATCTGTTTTACTTTGGTGGCCCTTAACTCAAAGCATAAGGGAACATAACAAAAGAAAAGACAAAATTGCCTTTGCTGTAATCGCATATTATTCCATTTAATGAGAAAAATTCCCCTTTAAAATACACTTCAGTAGAAATCATTGAAAGTGATGAATGGGGTTAACTAATTCAAGTACACCAAGGGTTTGACGTGCCTATAAAAGCCTTCTAGAAGGAAATGGAAGATGTAATATTTCATGCCTCTGTCCCATGAGAGTTTATTATCTTCTGTGCGCAAGAAGCAGAAATAGATTAAAGACTATTTCTCCTGCTAACATCTTCTGAAAGAAATTTTAGGGAATCAGGATAATTTGTTCCTTAAAGTTTGGAAAAACTTTCCAGCAATCTGATCTGGTCCTGATACTTTCATTTGGGAAGCTTATTTATTATTGATTCAATTACCTTTGCAGATACAGGTCTCTTGAGGTTGGCTATTTCTTCTTGTGTAAATTTCTGCTGACTTTGTCTTTTAAGAAATTGGTCCATTTCATGTAGGTTATCAAATTGGTGGCCATAGCGTTGTTCATAGTATTCCTTTATATCATTTTGATATCCATAGAATGTGTGGTAACACACTTAAATTTTCTCAAACTCATTCCTGGAAGCAAGCATTACCTTGATACCAAAATGAGAGAAGATTCAAACCAAAAAAGATAATTATAGGTCAATCTCTTTAATGAACATAGATACAAAAACCATCAATCAGATACTGCAAACAGACTGCAGCAAATCATCAAGAAGATTATATAAAATAATCAAGTAGGATTCATCCCAGAGATGCTGAGATGGTTAAACATATGCAAATCAGTAAATATAATATACCACACTAACAAAACCAAAGATAAAAACCACATGATCCTCTCAGTAGATGCAGAAAAAGCATTATACAAAGTCTAACACCCATTCATGACAAAAACTCTGCAGAAAATTGGAATAGATCTGTATTTCAATCTGATAAAAGCTATATGACAAAACAACAGCCAACATCACACTAAACGGTCAAAACCTGAAAGCTTTTACTCTAAAATCAGGAACAAGACAAGACTGCCCATTTTCAGCACCCCCATTCACGATAATTCCAGCAACATTAGCCAGACCAATTAGACAAGATAAAGAAATAAAAGGAATATGGATAGAAAAGGAAGTTAAATTATCCAAAACTGTTACACATATTTAATTCAATCCCAATCAAAACACCAACTACATACCTCACAGAATTAGAGAAAACAATTCTAAAATTCATATAGGGATCTAGAGGAGAACCCCATATGAAGAGAAGAGTCCTAGAATAGCAAAAGCACTTCTGGGCAACAAAGGCAAGGCAGAAGCATCACAATCCCTGATTCGAAATCATATTACAAGGCTACTGTGATTAAAAACAGCATGGTACTGGCCAAAAAGCAAACAAACAAACAAAAAACAAACAAAAAAAAAAAACAAAAATAAAAAACCAGCCCTGAGGATCAGTGGAACAGAACAGAAGATGAAGAAACAACTCCAAGCACACTCAGCTGCCTTATCTTTGACAAAGGGGCCAAACACCTTCACTAGAAGAAAGATAGCCTCTTTATTTAATGATGCTGAAAAAACTGGCTTTCTACATGTGGAAGGGTATACCTAGACCCATATCTTTCACCATGTACTAAACTAAAATCAAAATGGATCAAAGATCTAAATATAAAAACAGAAACACTTAATCTTCTGGAAGATAAAATAGGTAAAACTCTTCAAGACATAGGTGTAGGAAAAGACTTTTGGAACAAATCCCAATCACACAGGAAATACTACAATCAACAGCTGGGATCTCATCACATTAAAAAAGCTTCTGCATAGCAAAAGAAACCACCAATAGAGTGAAGAGACAACTCACAGAGTGGGAAAACAATTTTTACCAGCTATTGCTCAGACAAAAGACTAGTATCTAGAAAATAAGAACTTAAAAAAAAAAAAAGACCTCTAAATTTAATTTAAAGACTTCGAGTTTTATTTTTTTTTATCTACTTTAACAATGTATCTCAAAGGTTGTGTTTAAACTATTAGTGCTCAGCATGAATGGATTAATATCTGCTGTTTGTTACTGTTTCCTGTTTGCTTCCTGTGGTCTTTGTTCCTACTCCTGTCTTCCACTCTTTTTATGTTTTTGTAGTTTTAATTGAGCACTTTTTGTTTTCATTTTCTCTCTTTCCTTAACATAATCAATTACATTTTTAAAAAATTTTTATTGGTCACTCTAGGATTTTCCATAAACTTCACAACTAACTGAAGTCCATGTTCAAATAACACTATCTCACTTCACAGTACCTTGTAATAACAAATAATGCTAATTCCTCCCTCTTAGACTTTATCCATTTCATTCACATATTAAAAAAAAGAAAAACCATAAGAATACATTCTTTTCTTCTTGGCATGGTTTCTGAGGAAAAATCAGAAGTAATTCTTACCTTGCTCCGCTATAAACAGTGTTTCTCCTGTCTGGCTTCTATCAAGATTTTTCCTTTACATTTAACTTTCTAGTGTTTGAAAATGACATACTTAGGTGCAGCTTTGTTTGTGCTTGTGACATTTCACTATGTTGGCATTCTCTGAGCTTCCTCGATCTGTGGTTTGCTGTCTGACACTAAGCTGGGAAAATTCTTCACCAATATTATTTCAAGGTGGAGCGGGAAAGGAACAGAAGGACAAGAAAATAAAGAAGAAATAAAATGGAAACAAAACAAAGCTTTTGTAAATAAGGAGGGGAGGAGGGTTGAAGGGAGGGGAGAAGAATGGCAAAAAAAGAAGCAGCAAGATATACCATGTACAGGTACAAATTCTCTATGATGAATGTTATCATTATGTATATCTAAAATGTACCACTAAAATAAAATTTTAAAAAATATTATTTCAAATATTTTGTATTTTTCTCTTCTTCTCGGGTATTCTCATTATGCATATGTTTCACACTTGGTAACCCTTACACAGTTCTTGGATATTCTGTTCTGCTATGTTTTTCCCCCATCTTTTCCTGTTTCCTTTTCAGTTGTAGAGGTTTCTATTTAGATATCTTCAAATTCAGAGATTCTGTCCTTAATCTTTTCCAGTGTAGTAGTAAGCTTTTCAAATGCTTTCTTCAATCTTTGGTGGTATTTTTGATATCTATTACCTCTGTCTTGTCTTTTCTTAGAATTTCCATCCTCTTGTTTACATTGCATATCTGTCCTTTTATTCTGTCTACCTTTTCATTAGTACCCTTAGCATTTTAATTGTATTTGTTTTAAATACCCGGGCTGGTAAATCCAATACCTTGCCATATCTAATTTGGATTGTGATGCTTGCTGCATGTCTTGAGACTGTGTTCTTTATCTTTCGGTGTCTTACAATTATTTCTTAACAACCAGACATGATGTACTGGATAAAAGGAATCGTGGGCTCCAGAACAGGAAAACTCTATTTCCTTTTACATATCCATGGAGTATATAAACCTATTCAAAAAATGTCTAATTCTCAATCTCAGCAAGACTATGTCATGAAAGATCCATAGATGTATCTACAGATGAATGTTGGTAGTAAGGTGATGGTGAAGAAGCTTTCTATAGTCCTGTGGTTAGTCCTCAGTCTTTTTATTTTCTACTCTGCTACTGCGACTATTCTCAGAGTAGGATTAGAGGGAAAGATGACAGGATGGCTGAAACTCTACTGCTCGGAGTTAGCATATTATAGGCAGCTAAGTTAGAAATTAACATACAGAGAGGGACTGGGCCCTCAAGGAAGTCAGCAAAATAAAAAAAGACATCAGAATTGTTCCTGAAGGTATATCTGAAGACCAGACCTCAAGATAAAGATGCAATGGCTGGGCCTACCTGGTTCCCCGGAGTTTAAATAGTAACTTGGAATTATACAGTAATCAGCACCACCCAGTTCGGTAAGTCCAGATGGGCATCCATCACCCAGGTGGGTGACCAGAAAGCATGTGGACCCATCCAGTCCCAAAAATGTCTTTGTTCTTTCCATATACCCTTGCTACATCATTCATTTCCCTATTGGATCAATATTAGCTAAGTGGTTCCTATAGATTGATTGTAATTTGACCCACATTGTACTCTTGCTGTGACTTTGCTGTATAAATTACTCCTGACAAAGGGCCCCAGTGGCCTCCCACTTAGGACACCTCCTGAAAATCCAGGAGCTATTCTTCTCCCTTTATTTCTAATAAAACTCTCCTAACTTCTTCCTTTGGTTTGTGGCTTCATTCATCCATGTTGTGGGATCACAAACTTGGTATATTTGATATCTAATAGGTCAGAAGTTAGATTTCTCCTGAGTTAGGCAGAGATATTATGTTTTATACAGTAAATTGGGGGATAAATGCTGAAGAACTACTAAAGGCAAGAGCATCAGGGTGAGCATGTAGCACTCCAGCTCAAATCCCTTGCAAACCAGGAACAGATTAAATGTCTATCATCTCATTATACATCTGGCCCATTAACAAAACCTGGATGTATTCTTGTGTACAACCCTTGGAAACCATTAATTCAGTCTGCTCGGGTGCTTACAGTCAGGGAATTCCCCTACATAAAGCCTTTGTTCATCATCTTCATAGAGTACATTCATCTACAGATCTCTTATAATTTGTTCCAAAATGTCTCTGGTTGAGATTAAGACATTTTTGAGCAGGTTTCTACACTCCATGGTCATGTCTAAAGGAATACAAAAGGAATATATTTATATTTATATTTATATTCAAAATGAATATAAATTTTCTGATCTGATTCTCACAATTTCTTAAAATTCTGTCCACAGAAAGGCAGAGGTCTACTGACTAGCATACATAGAATGATTCCCAGGGGTGCCTCTATGTCCTGCTTTGGGCTCTGAAAGAGTTCTGAGTAGCACCAGAAGGGCTGCCACAGAAGATGCATAGCTTGCTGCCAAAAAGTGAATCACTTGGGGAAACCAAAGCCTGATGTTCATGAGAATACATAACGACAGGTATTCTCCCTTAAAGTCGCTGTAAAAATTAACTGTATAGTGACAGCCCTCCCCCATGGACACTGCCTGGTGGAGTTTAGCTCAGGCCTCATTTTCTCTCCTACTGTTGGGAGCCATTAGGTACTCCAATACATTTCCTGGAGTACCAAACTCCTTGACAAGGCATAGTGTTGCCTCAATTTCTATCACTCCAAATAATTTCACTAGTTTGGAATGACTCAAGCCTTCATGATTCTTATTCCACAAGATAGTTTCTGGAGGCAGGTGCTCTACCTACTGCATCTCAACAGTGATCTTCACAACTACTTTTCCAGTTAGTACGTGCTGGGTCATCTCCATTTTGGGAAATTTACTGTTGTGGATGATCTTAAGAAACTGGTGGCTGCCAGTATGGGTCTCTTCCTCAGCAGAAATGGCTAGTTGGTCTTCGTCCCATGTGCAGAGTCATGGTGTTCCAAGGCCAGTTTAAAACTGGCAAAAGCCTGTGAGAAATTTGGTCCAAATTGCCTGAAAAGAAAATAACTTCCAAAGTCAACCT
>PVJO010012824.1:25000-53965 GCA_004026905.1 Hystrix cristata | reverse complement strand
AGTGTAAATAAGGACAAAGGGGTAGAATAGTTATTGTATTTAAAAGAGAGAACTAGATAGGGAAAAGGGGGATAAAGAAGAAGGTTAAAAGAAAAGTAAGATGAAAGGGGGGAAAAAATGGTAAAGTGTAGTTACACTTATTGCAAATAGGGAGGGGTGGGTGAATGGAAGGGAGGGGAGGGGAAGGGGGAAGAGGGGGGAAAACCAAGATGTACCATGTACAGGTACAAAATAACCATGTTGATTATGATCATTATGTATGCAATGTACCAATACATGTTCTTGGTAAAAAATAATAAATTAAAAAAAAATTAAAAAAAAAATAAAATAAAATAATTTGGTTATATTCTACTTCTTAATTTAGGTAGTGAGTTCACTGTTTGCACATATGTTAAATATGTTATATATTCTTATGGATGTATCAAGTGCTATAAAATAAAAGAATAATAATTTTTGAAATAATCTTGGCCTCATAAGCTAACAATCCTGTCAGGAAGCCTACTCACTCAAATGTTAAGCGTTTTAATGGACAGGTGAATCACAAAATAAGAAGTGCAGGGCTTGTGCTGAGGGCAAGGAAGGTTTCACGGAGGAAACCTTGAAAGATGTATGATTTGGCAATGGAGTACAGGAAAAACATTCCAGGCAGGGAAAGGCGAGTGAGCAAAGGATTGAAGGAAGATTGAAGCCTGTTGGCATTTAAGGCCTACAGACAGGCAGTAGAAGGAAATAATATTCCAACTAGTTTACTATTGACAAAGTTCAGGTTATTTTATATCAAGCTACAATTCCCATTTCCACTCTGTTACTGTTCCTCATCTTTTCAGGGATGAGTCACTGGTCTTCCAAAACTTCTAAAGGAAACTCTTCAGTTTCCCCCTTCAGATTGTGGTGCTGGACAGTGGAAACAAGATATTAAACACATCGAGTCCCTGTGTCTGCCAGTTTAGACAGCTTACACAGACGTAAGGGTCAAGTAATCACCTCTGGACATGTAGAGAAATTCATGCTGGTGGCCCACCAAGTATTAAACGCCAGGATGGTTGAGAAAAATTCATCCCTCTAAAGGCACAGAGGCCTGCCAGTCCTCTCATTTGTGGAGCCGACTATGCCTTATAAGCACAAGTAATTTCCCAAGTAGTCCAAATGACAGAGTGGAGCAGAAATAGCCTTGATAAGCAAAATATAGACAATAGGTTCTAATAGTCCTGGAGGTTGCTCTGAGTGACCTGAGTAGACACAAGCACAACCACTTCCCAGTCAAATGACCTAACAGCTGGGCCTGGTAATGAAGGCAGATGGTCCACAGCATTCTAGGAGAAATTCAAGACATCCATGTCCTGGCAGAAAAGGAATGTGACCAATATATTCACATTCTACCCTGTATAACAAAAATCTTCTAACAAATAAAAAATTACAAAAGGATAATAAAATCTATCACTGAATGATATTTTTGGAGTTTATGGCAAATAAAATACTTTAATTCACACTTATTTTTAAAACTCTGAACCAATACAAGCCTGCTACCACATTCACTGATGTATGTTAGTAAGAATATATGCCCACTTCACCAAACTCAAGAATTCTGTCTCAAGCCTGAAACAGAAATAACTATAGGAGATGGAACAATGTTCATTTTATGTACCCTTAGAAAATCTGAGCTATTTCATTATACATAGAACATCATGGTATTTTTCCATGTAGAAATACTTTCACTTAAACTGTTCCACTGGATTTGTTTGAAATCATATCGAATATGCAAAAGGTTCTGGGCAGATGGGGATATTAGTGACAAAAGATACATTTAACATCTTTCAGCTCAGTTTATACTTAAGAGTAACTTCCATATGCCATGTAAGTATGAATCAGGGAACTTTAATCTTCTATATCTGATTCTGGTGAGCACAAAGGATATAAGAGCTATCTGGCAACAAGATATGAAAATGTGTAGTGAGTAGGCGAGTAAGCATCTCACTTGGGTGGGAATACTAACTCAAATGCTTCCAAGTCAGAAAAAGAAGCTTCAGCTGTGTCATGTTGAAGAATCATGTATTAAAGCATTGTACAGATTACTGATGTTTCATAAAGAAAAAAGAAATCAAAAGAGCCAAGCATTCCAAATAAATATATGGCAAGAATTTCCCTAAAGTGAGGCTATCACAGACAAAGGTAGAAGACCACTTATTGTGATCTCTCTTCCATTCCTAGATTTCAGGTGCCCTACAACCTTGGAAAATCCACCACCAATGAGGTTTTCACAGTTTTTTTCCCCCCTTTATGATTTTTGATCCTACATAAAGAGTTGGTCAAATGGAATAGTATATTTAAGGCCCTAACAGATCACACTGTATTGCAATTATTTGGATGAGTGTATTCTTTTCTCCACCCCAACAGAACTTAATCCAATGTGTTGCATTCAGTATGTACTCTATCTACTGAATTTAAATGAGTGAACCTATTTAAAGAGGACTCATTCTATCGTCTATCACACCGTCAAAAACAAATATCCACAAAATATTGGTAAAGATTATCTTTTCTATACATAGAAGTTGAAAGTATTACCAAATCTCTCTCTTCGCCCATCTACTTTGTAATTTTGTGATGTTCCATGGAAAAAAATAAATTGCAAATAGAAGTTCCTCTAGGTCTCTTCCCTATGAACAAACTCCTTGATTCTCTTCCAAACAGCCAGCATCGGAGATTCTGCTTAGGCTCCCCACGTCACATCCCTTCATTACACTCAAGTATCAAGTAATTTTTGAGTGCCCACTGTGCTGTACAAGGTACTGTGCTACTTTCTATTGGAGGAAGGAAAAGGAATGAAGTGTAGCCCCAATCTCTCTCTAAAATTAATATCATAATCTGGTTTGCATTAAACAATCATGTTTCATTGTAATATCCTTGGCAACACTAGGAGCCAATCACAGCACTATGGGCCAGTGAAACAAAACAAAACAAAACCCAGAACACCTCCTCTGTGTACTTGCAAACAGTAAAGGTTAAAACTGCCTTTGGTCATATCATCCCACTGAATGCCCTTCTCTAATTTGCCAACAGCTTCCAACCTATCCAATCCAATGACCGTCATCATTTTCTTCATTCCACTGTTTGAGAAGGCTTGTCTCTTCTTCATGTTCTTCAGGAGGAAAATGAACATTTTCCCCTGGAAATGCCCAGTCTGTTTCTTGCCCTGCTCATCCAGAAACCCAGAAGGGCTCAGCCTGGGCTTTTCCTTCTGCACTCCTTCCCTGAGGAGGCAGAGTAAGGATCCCAGCTACTCCAAAGAACTGTTTCTACTCTTTCTCTGAAGACACAAGAGGACACTATTCACTACGTATTTTCCCTGGCTTCTCTCTCTTGTAGTCCTTGAGGCCTGTCAATTCATAAATTCCAGTCACTAGAGAATTTCTTATATTCTCCAAATGTTCATGCCCAAAACCACCCTTTTGTAAAACAGGTTCTCCATAACTGCACCAAATGGGTCTTTCTTTAAATTGATAGCTGATAGCTTTGGAAATATGTTTAACTTTACCCTTGCCCAGACTACTTTCCTATCTATGCACCCACTTTCAAATTCTTTACCATCATTCCAATCTTGTTACCTCACCCTCAGATCTTATGAGGACTCAGATTTTACCCCTTAAGGCTTTGCCAGAGGCTGCACATCACAGCCCACCCTTCCCTTCACTCATCCAAATGCATACCCCACCAAACTTGTATAACCAACATTCTCCACTCCACATAAATAATGCTGGCCTTCTCAGAGCTGCTTTCCTCTGAGGTCATATCACAAAACTTATCAAACTACCTGCCCCATTCCCAATATTTTATTAAGCAAGTAGTAAGTCGGAGTGCTGGTGCTGTGTTTCATCTTTATCTTCATTATCTTAAATCTTATACCACTAAGAGGTTGATATTACTCTCTAGTTGCAAATGAGGAAATTAAGGCTGAGAGAGTTGCCTGTGATTGTACCTCTGTTGTCAGAACCAGGATTGGAAACCTGGTTTGGCTGATTTAAAAGCCCATGATCTATTTTTTTTTTGACCAAATTTTATTTCTTTTTATTTTTATTTTAATGGTACATTTTAGATGTTATGGGATTTGTACCTGTACATGATATATCTTGTTGGAAAGCCCATGATCTCAACTATTTCATGGTACTGTTCCTTTCATCCCCATCAGGACAACTTATAAGGGATACACCACACTTTAGACACTGCCTGCAAAATTAACTAAAAGTGTTATTCAATTCTGGGCCTGGGTGTATCTCAGTGATAAAATGCTTGCCTAGCATGTACAAGGCCCTAGGTTTGATCCTTGACACCACACATGAATAAAACAAAGTGTTATTGAATTTCCAGAAGGTTTTTTTAATCTGATTTTTGTCAATAAATAAGTAAAAGTCTAAGAATCTTTCACGTTATGAAAAAAGGCCCTCATATTTTTAAAAGGTTATAATCAAACTCTCTCATTTTACCTAGAATCTAGAACATAGAGGCTCCCTCATCCTGAAGATAGAGATAAAATTGCCTTGAACTGTGCAGTTCCTTGACCTTTAACTGTCCAAAGCCTTCACAGAGATGTCTCCCCATTTCCAGAGGTGGAAGAACTCAGTCCTCTTGGGACCCGCCCCTGCACCCACACTCTAGAGTTCTCGTGGTGCACCTCCATCCTCCCTCACATTACCCTCCTATAAACTCCACCCTCTCATTCGTTGTCCAGAAGGTGGCCAGTCAAAGCAGACAATTCATTTCATGGTTGATTGGGGAAGAGAAGCAGGAGTGGGTGACTGTCAACAACTTCCCCACTGGGAAATTCTCTGACTTCAGCTTTGAGATGTTCAAAGAAAAGCAGAATAATACCTTCTCACTGATCCTGTGTTTATAAAACAACTTTGTAAGGTGTGGTCCAGGAGCCATGTTAATTTCTGGAAGTAAAACATGGAAGTGACTATATTGCTGTCCTCAAAGGACTCACTGGAAACAGAGCACACAAACAGAACACATGATAAGTAGACTACTACAAAAAAAAAAGAACTCAGAAAACACCAAGAAGAAACTAGCTCAATCTGGAAAGCTGAGGAAACCTATTCTCCAGAGCTGAAATTTGAAATAACACTTCAAATAAGGATTTGGACAAGCCAAGAGAGCTGAGTGGGAAAACGTACATTCTAGGCAAAGGAAAAGCATGCATGTGACTTTCATATGGAAAGACTAGTAAGTCATTCTGTACAACTAGAGTATAGAGACAGAGGAGGCAAGACACAAAGTTGAAATGGTATGTCTAAACCGTATTATGGAAACTCTCGTATGTGATGCTCAATAGCTCAGCAATTAGGAATCATGACACAAATAGATCTTTAGTTTGGAAAGATAATTGGAAAGTGCCATGGATGAGAGGCATGAGAAGGAAGAAATCAGAAGCTACTATAATGATGAGATGATCTTTAGGTCATCTTTGGAACCTGGCCCACAGTAGACATTCAGCACGTGTTTTCTCTTTAGCACTTTGATTCAATATACTGAACAACTGGCCTTGATACTTGTCTTTTAAATTCCACCCACCCTGTAAACATTGAGAATGCTCAGGCTCCTCACTAGGGTTAAGAAAACCTAGATTTAGTATTCATAGATTATCTATCACATGCTAAGTATCTATTACACATTATCTCATTTACTCTTCACACCAACCTTACAAGATAATATTTTTACCATTTTACAGAAGAGTTGAGTGATATCCAGAGTAATTTGAGGACAAATTTATTCAACTAGAAATAGAATTTGAATTAATTGTTTTTCTGATTTAAAAGTCACCAGCAAATTCTGCATATAATGAAAGGAGAGGTCACTAGAAAAGCCACATTCTCCTTGATCAACTACTTTAGAATAGGATTAATAGGAGTAAGGCCAAGAGTGTGGCAGAGAGATTCTGACCTAGAAAGAGGTGTTTGGGTCCTAGTTTCATTTTTACCATGTATGGCAGCAAACCGTAATGAGTCAAATGTTGTCATAACACATTGCATAATTCCAGTGAGGCATTCGCATCTCAATTATTCCTGGTTATTTCCCATTCAGTAATAAATCAAAGAGCTCAACTCTTTTCTGGTTTGCAGAGGATGGAAAACTCATTTAACTATTAAATATTTAATAGTATTATAAGGAGGTAATGCCATTTTCCATAATAATTTTGGCTCCAGGTGTACTGGAATCCAGGTTTCGACTTCCCTAGGTGCTGAAACATTTTCTGACCCCAAAGTTGTATTTGAATGCAGATCGCCAAAATCTCTTTCAGCCAATGTACTAGGAGCAGTGCCTGTCAAAGGAGAGAGTGCGCATCATCCACACAGACTCCAAAGTTTTAAAAGCAGAGCCAAATGCAGCTTGTTCAGGAAAGGTCTTTTCTTTCTTTAAGGTGAGAGATGGAGCATAAATGAAGCATACCATGGTAAATAGGAACTGTGCTCGCTTGCAGTCATGCACTATAGCCATTAAGCCTTAAGGTCTTAAGGTACCAAGCAATGCATATGATAAATTTCTCAAAAACATCCCAGCCATAACATAGTTCTTGCTGATTGCTCATTTACCCATAATGCATGCTGTCATAGCAAAGCCTGACAAATGACAGAGAAAGCTCAGGTTATTTTTTACACTGACTGCCAAGCCCCTCACCTCAGATTATTCATTTATTAGGGCAATCACTGAGGTCTGGGTACTTAATATTGTTTTCACCAAATATGAAAATGATCTACTTGCCTATTCTTTAGTTCCTCCTAGGGCAAGCCATTTATCATCAGCTCAGGATAAATGACTGCTTCATTATAGCTATAATTTATGAGGTGTTAGAAGTAAAGAGCCACGCCTAGAGACTTAAAGCTTTAATATGGATTAAAATAAGATAATCAATCAAGCTAATACACATTTTCTCTCTGCATTATTTTTTGTTTTGAAATGGCTTAATAATTTGGGGCATGGGTGTTTTAAGCCATGTCAAATATTTAATTATCCAATAATATGTGTGTGCATCTGAGACAGTAGGTGAATAAATATAGGATATGATACTATCAATAAAAAGAAATAAACCAAAACCACTAGCTGTGATGGACTAAAATCCTCATTTTCCCTAATGGTGTCAGATAAATTGGAGACTAAAGAGTTTGCCCGAGCAGGTGTAAAATCAAGCAGCTCATTCTCTCCCATTTCTTATTTCTCTGTAGGAATATTGTAGAAGGACTGCTGCTTTATTTTCCCCTATTCTCTCCACAACAAAGAACTTACTCTAGGGAGAAAAGTTATGCCTCAATAATATTTCAACAATTTTGCTTTCTTTTCTGTCTGAAGTAGGCTTTTACAACTTATTATTTGGACAAGAGCAGCTTCTTGCTGTGTCAAGGGAATAATGAGTATTTCCCACTAAAACAGTATTATGGTCTTAAAATGTTTTTCTGTCTTCTATCTGGGTTTTATAGTTAATAGGTGATGCCAGAACAAATATTATGCCCAAATTATGTGTCATGCTCAAAAAACTGACATAAACCTATTTGACCATTTGTGTAAAGAGCTTTGAAGACAGTAGGAGAAGATCACAGCTTAATGTTTTAAACACATGTCACCAGGAAGAAAATCACAAGAATTAACAAATAAGCAGTCAAAAGCCAGAGACACTAAGGCGCTAATTAAAAAACCTTCCAAAACTTCTGGCCATTTTCCTAAAACCATGTTTCTTGCAGGTGAGACAAATGGGCCCCTGCTGCCTCCAGGCAAATCTTGAAGGATACTTCCAGCACAGCCTGGTGACTGGAAACTGCTCAGCCTTGAAATTAACATCCCTAGGAAAAACCTTTTCCTCCCCCTCTAGACAACAGCAGCTTACATCTTCAGGACAAAACAGGAAGAAAAAAAAAAAAAAGATGATATAAAACAGGGCAGAGAAGACAGTTGGAGTAGTCACGCTGTGTTCCCTTGAAGGGGCCTTCATTTTTTACTTCAGAGAGAGCGCGCGGAAAACACACAGATCCTGATAATAGCTTTCCTCGATGTGGCCAATCTCTCCACTTCCTCACAAACACGTACCACTGAGTTTACCTTATAGCAGAAAGGCTGGTACTTTCACAAGGACTGTGACGCAGGAGCTGTTGTTACATGTTAAGCCAAGACTGGGTAAGAAAAAGGATCTTTCACCAGCTCATAATGGGAACTGAATGCAAAAGCCATATAATTGTAATCTAAAGTATGGCAAACTATGATATAAAGTATTTCCACTTAGTGTAACTGTTTTCCATTCAATATTATTTCCAGCAATAAAAGCCTTTGGAATATCACTCAGGCTGGTTTAAGTTAAATTCCAATCTAGATCTGTTAGCTAAAGAACATTTTTCATCTAGTCCTCTTTCTCTACCCTATGTGTAATTCAACAACAGCACTTCAACAGGAATAAAATAATTTAAAATATACAGTTGTTCTGTGCATGTGTCTCTGATCTTTTCATATCCTATGTATTTGGACAGAAAAATGCATGCCCCTCTCTCGTTCTCTCCCTCTCTCTCTATTGAATCTTAAGAGTTCTGATGGTGGGAAAAATAAAAATACAAAATCTAGTATGCACAAATGCAGTCTCTTCATTCCAGTTTAGGAGACACTCCTAAAACAAATCTGTCTTGGGCACACATTAAAGAAACTCTACTTGTAAAAATGAGTTGGGATGTACACTACAAAAATACTAACCATTTAATCTGTGAACAGGCTCCCAGTCCGTATAAAGAAAAAAGAAAGCGGGTGGAATACTTTAATTTGGCTGCTGGGTCTCTGGTTTGCTTGTTGCATGTTTGTTTGTCTATTTGTTTAGCACTTTGTATATCTCCAAGTACTCCACAGTTGTCAACTGTGGCAAATTTCTCATGCTTATTCTACCAGGTTCCAATAGTAAAAGAAAATATTAAGTCTCGGTGAATGACATTATCAATTATATTTCATATGCTACACTTGAGAGAGATGTCTTTAGTGTATGGTATCATTCATCATTACAATTTTATTTCTATGTTGAGTACAGTTGGCATGAAATATATATTATTCAAATAATGAAACAAATACAGAAAAGTTGTTTATTATAATTTTATTCCTATGTTGAATACAGTTGGTACAAAATGTCTTTCATTTAAAGAGTGAAATAATAATTAGATATAAAGACAAGTTGTAGATACCATTAAAATATTTTCATAATAGATGTGAAAAAAACCACTCTTTTAGGCATATGAAAATAAACACAGGTTGCCTTTCAGTGAGCAGGAAGTCCCATCCCTAATTGACAATTTCAAAGTACAGAGATGGAGAGTTATTTTTTCCCTTACATGTGCTTCTCCATTTATATGATGAAATTTTCAAATAATTCTTCCTCTCAAAGTACCAAGTCTAAAGGAACACTTTTTCATATGTGTGCCCCTCAAGATGGCCCTTCCCAAGTAATAGTTTCCAGTTTCTTTTGACTAGATCAAACCTCCCAGTAGAAACGGATCAGTATCAGACACTATTGGGAGCCTCATCCTCATCACTCCCACCTATGCCAAATGCAGCCTGGCAGACAGACTAACAGAGCAGGGCTGCTTTCCTCAGAAGGCCAGCAGCTAGAGGGAAAGCTTGAATCGACTTAAGAAACAAAGATCTTTTCCTTATTTGTAGACCAGAAGGGATATAATAATTTTAAAAATTAAATATGTTAATGGTGGTAAAGCCATTGATAAACTGAAATGTGCTACATAAAACTATAATACATTAATGTAAGTTATAATTATTATTTCTCTTTAATAAGTGTTTCTTCCTGAGTGGATCAGAATTTAGAAGACATTTGCATTATAGTTGAGTTTGTTAAATGAGTTCTAACAGTATCTGCCATGTAGAAACACAATGCTTGACACAAAGAGGTCATGTATTTTGGGTGTCAAGTCCTTGTTCTCCAGTAGGTCACATTTTCAAACAACTAAAATTCAGACCTGTGCTAGAGGGGCCAGGTTTTCCACAGGACCTAGAACTGACCAATCACCAATGATACATTCTTACCATATATTTGTCAAATGATTGAATGAATAGTTCATTTGACTAAGCCTGAATAGCATCCTTAGTCTCATCATCTACTAAAAATTAGATTTTGATGTTTTCAGTTTTCTATAAGGTTTGAAAAATAATATAAAACTTCAAATTATTTTTAATAGGCTTGGCCTAAGGAAAAGCAAAGGTAGGTACATATTTTTCTGTGGCTTTCATGGCTCTAATAATTTCTTGCATAGTGAACAGACGCTAAAATACTGGTTTTCTATGGGAAATTTCTCAAATACAAGTAAATATTTACACTGAGTAAAATCTTGACATGAATGGAATAAGAAACAGTAACTTAGCTGTAAACTGCTAAGTTACCAATTAGCTTCTTAAAACAATTGAAAGTCACAGAGAGCCCTCAATACACAGAGGCGGTTAATTAATTAACATTAGATGTGATTAATAATGAGTCTCATTTAATAGCAAATATCTGCCTGCAATGGCTGCATGACAGAACAAAAAGCCTTCAGAGAGCAAGCAACTATATTTATCCTGATTGTGTTTGGATTTTAACATGTTTTGTGCAGGCTGACAAATGGCCTATTAATTATCTAATGTTGTCTGACAACAACAGCTTGATAAAGATGTATGTTTTTGAATCGCTGGATAGAAACTGCTGGAGAAGAGCCCCAGAGGGGCCTTGCTGTCCTAAAACTGGGCTCCAAGCCACAATGACAGGCAAGACAAAGCCCTATCTCCCGCCACAGCCTTCGCAGATAAAATATGGCTTGGCATTAGGGACATTTTTTTTTCTTTCGGAAAACTGCTTCTGCAATATCTGATTAGGAAAAGGAGGAGTAGGTCTTTACTAAATTGGGGTTAAGGCATAATCAATATCATATATGGAGTGTGCGGCCTGTTCTGCATAAACACGGGCACTTCATATTATTAAGGAGTCTATAATGCCGAGGAAGCATATGGCAGGACACTGCAGCTCTCTCTATTCTTTTTATTTAGAAGTTTATCTTCCAACCTGTTTGACAGCTGCTCCTAAGTGGTTTCACAGTGCCAAATTATTTTTATGATTGTTTGATGTTTTATTCTCCCATTTCAGTTAATGAGATAGGATCCCACAATGGCCATAATTCAGGGCTGTCAGAACTAAAAAGCATGCTTGTGGCAAGAGTGCCTGATGGTAAATAAGGCTAAAAGCAATGGATAATAAAAAAAAACTCTGTTATCAGAGTCGCCTTTGCAATCAAAACTTGTTGGGGTCAGAGCCTTCCTTTCTTTGTGTGGCTTCTGGATATTCCCAAACCACTGCGAGGTCCCTGTCTACCCTACTCCAGCTCGTTTCGACTCTGCAATCAAGTTTTCATCCCCTCGGAAAGGCTCACGAAGAATAATATTAACTAAGAAATGTTAGAAGGTCTTAAAGATATCGAGTGCTATATTCTAATTAAAGGGCTTGTGCATCATTTATGGTGCCAAGCGAGTAATTTGTCATACACTGTTAGGGAGAAATTGTTCAACAAATAACCTTTACAAGAGTCTTGAGAGCAGCCTCATAATTGAAATCCCTAATGGTTTTGCTGGGAACTTTTATTAAGGTCTGAGGGTTTTTTTCCTTTCCTCTCCTTCAAGAGTTTACAGAAACTTATGGTTGTAAGTAGCAAGTCTGTTTCAGAAAGGGAAGGCCTTTCGTAATTATATTTATAAATGCCTTAAGTATTAACAAGACCATTTCTGCTAATAAGTAAAAGGACAGTCGTTCACCAAAGGAAAGTGAAAGCTTGTTTTGTTTGTTTCTGTTGTTATTTCTGCTTTTGCTATTCTTAATAGAGAAAGAAGCTTTAAGAGGGATGAAGATGACTAATTTAGAATTTTTTACTGTCTTACACTAAAGCTCACAATTTTTATTTTAGTATAGCATCACCCTTGAAAACATGATGATTTTTTAAAAAATTCAGAGTTCCCACTAGACTGAACTTGGAACATACATTATTATTCAAATGTTTAAAAACAGAAAAACTACCACTTTCCCAAATAATATCTCTTCTTATTATGCATTTAAAATAATGGTTGGTCATAGGCAGCAAATTGCACAGCAAAAACTCAAAAACTGGTGAGTCCCATAACTAATTACAAATCCTGACATGTCTCATGCAGAAACACCCCCCACTGAATACCAGAGATTGGCTGCTTTATAAATATTTAATGCTTGCCAGGAACCTCAGTTTTTTTTCTCACATCTAAGCCTAAACCATTTGTCTCCTCTTACAATCAACCATGTCTATGAGGTGTCATCATGTCGGAACTAGTTTGACTTACTACATATAAAATTCAGGACATGACACAGCTCTAAAATGTGAATGGAGCAACTGCACAACTGAAGAAGGACAGAAAAAAAGTTTAAATGAGGTAAATGTCATCATAAGGTTAGCTCCCAAGAACTCAAGTCAGAAAAATTGAACATCAGGAAATAATGGAGACTACAGACCTAATGTGAACAACTCCTGAAGATGCAGCTTTTAAAGTAGTACCCTTGTGTGCGAAGAAACTGCACCTTCGTCCGATTTAGGCATACTCATATCCATGCTGAAATCGTGTGTATCTCCCCCTTTGTACTGAGCCACCTCTCGAGGAAAGTGTCATGGTCTCTAATCAAGGCTGGTGATATCGCTGGAGTCAGTAGAAAAACCTTGACAACTGAATGAGTGGACCTATTAAAGGGATCTTAGAAAGAGCTAAAAGGTAAAGATAATTACTCTGGGTCTGATGAGTTGTCACGTCTCCTGACCTATCCTAAAAGCCATGAATGTCTCTATAAGAATGAATGTCACAGTTCCTGAGCATTTCGCAGGTGAGTATGGCCACTTCAAAAACTGGAAACACATCTGGCAACTCCCAGAACAGTAAACATGTGAACAAACCCAATTACAAGCTCCAGAGAGCTCAGACAACCTGCCAGTGCTCAAGGCATAGCTCCTTCTGCCCATCATATGCATGAAACTCAGGAATGCCCAGAGCGCTGCAACACCAACCACTTCTGCACCAGAATCGCAGCTGGTTTATTGGCTCCATTGTGGCTGTGGCTTTCACTGGCTTGACTTGGCTAATGTCTGTGCACACAGTGTGCTAAAAGGAAGGTTTGAGCCTGGTCCAGGCAAGGGATTCCAACTGGTAGTCCATGGGCAGACTTTTCCTGCAGAACTTTCTCATTTCATCCTCAGCGTGTTTCTTTTCTCTTAAAAACATTTATTTTACTGGTCAACATTTAAAGTGAGAGGATTTTACGTTAATTTTAAAATCAGATTTTCAGCGTCTTGGAAATATATAGAGTCTCTCAACATGAAATCCACAGTTTGGAAAGGAAAAAAAAAACTGCTAGAGCTCAAAAGGCATTACAAGCATGTTTGGATCTTCCATGATCCCTGCTTGAGTCTCTTCCCTTGTTCACATTTCTCACCCTGCTTCTGCTCTTGCTTCTAAACAATACCCAATTTCTAGTCCAACACTTATCCCCTCATTGCACAACACAGAGGTCTGGGGGATTTCAGTGGATGTGATCAATGTCACGAAACTTGTTTGTAGTGGAAACGGGTTTAGATTCCAGACCTCCTAGTTGCCAAACCAAGGCAATTAATCATTATATATTCACAAAGTCAGTCGCAGCCTTTTTAGGGAGCTTCAATTCTAGTGGTGAGACAGAGGATGTGTCTGTAAATGGCTGAAATAGAGTAAAAGACTGAAAAGCAAGTCTTACCATAAGAGAAGAAAATATAAATGCTGCAGACTTTCAGTTTTCACATCACCTGGGAGCTGATAGGAAACACACAATTGCAGGTCCCTGGGTTTAATAAGCCCTACCCCCAGATCCCAATTCCCTGCCTCGGGGAAGGACTTTTCTACATTCCTGAAGTGTTCTCCTGAAGTGTTCTCCTGAAGTGTTCTCCTTCTATGAGGGCAGAACTATATGGCTAGACAGTTCTCTTGCACCCCTGTGCCCATTGTAATCCATGCTCTAGAAGTTTCAGCAGTATTAGTAATAAGCTACTACATTAAGATTTTTCCCTCTGCCCAGAGGAGGAACAACCCATGCATGTTCTCACTGTGTACTTTCAGGGAAAAGCTAAGGCCTGAAACCTGAGGAACCACCAGAAGCAGGCTGAAGGACCTGTTCAAGGCAGGTCTCTAGCAGGGGGTCTGTGAGGAATGTACATTCAGTATATCTGTGTCAGCAACCAGACCCGGGGCCACTCATTTTTCATTGCCCTCCAATCTTCTAATTTCATCATGCTTTGGTCCCATTCTCCACAGCCACAAGCAGCTCCCCGTGGAGCCCTGCCACATCCACAGTCCCTTCCAGGGCCCTCATCCCTAACCAGGAAGGCAAGGACCTCCATAAATTTATAGCCCATTTACAGTGCAATGCTCAGAAGAGGCTACTGGTTGTTAAGATGCCCAACAGGATTCCTTTTTCTCTAATTTAGGAACTCATAAGATTGACTTTGTAGCACAGCTGTTTGGTTGGACCCCCTGCACAGAAACTCAGCCAAAGGATTAAAAACCAGATCCAGGGAATGAAGATAAAATGATTAAATAAATTAGTATAGAATTTAAAGGGAAAAGGATTAAAGGGGAGGAGAGGACAACTTTAAAACTATTCAATTCCGCTTGTCTGATAGTATGAGACCAATTTATATGTGTGCTAAGAAGCACCATAGACATACAAGAAAAAGAGAAAGAAAAATGAACTTCCTTCTTCTTTTTGGCTCCCTCATTGTGTTTTGGACGTGAAAATGAGACTATCCCCCTAAACAGAATCTGTGATGTCCATGTTTGAATAATAGATGTTCCCAGTCACTAGTAAAAATGTCATCCCTGAAATATGAGGGCCAAATACCTGTGATGCCATCAGCCTTCTGGCACACTCTAAGGACTGAGCCTCTATTTTGCATCCCCTATCTTTTCTCCCCCTTGGAATAAGAGCAAATGTCTCTGTATTGCTCAAAAGCATGCACAGAAATCAGATGTATCCTAAGCTATGTTTTCAGGTGTTCCTTTTTCCAAGCACAAGGAAAGAAAATAGATGACACCACAAGTTTAATACTAATTGATTTATTACCTGCCTAAGCAAATCCCAGGCTGTGCAATGGCGGGCTCGGACTTAAAGCAAATGATTTACAAGATAATGTTTGACTCTGGGAAAGGGTAATCAGATCCAGATACAATGGATGATAGGATAATTGAGAAGAAATAAAAGAGGATAAATTGCCATGTGCTAATGAGTTTACAGGCCCTAATGGGAAGGACATCAGTTTTAACACTCAGGTTATGAGCTAGGAACAAATCTTTTTCTTTTTCCTCTGCCTTCAACTGCTAAAGATGTAGTGCTGAAACAAACCAAGATTAATGGTACCCTACTCATTTACTTAACCATTCTTTACACCTCAGACAGCATCCTGTATTAAACATATAGAGCTGTGGTGCTTATTTTTTAAAACCAACCTTATTCCAAGCACTTCCTGTCAGCATATGCCAGTTACCCAACAGTGCCCAGACATAAATGTTTTTGGCTCAACCACTTGAGCAACAACTCTTCTGTCTCCCAGGTCCCCCAGGGCCTTGGAACCTGATGGGTTGATGCCGTTATCTGCAAGCCTTTTGGCCTAACAGAGGATATTCCGAACCATTTATGCAACCTGGACGCACTCACATTTGGAAATGGTTGCCTGAGCAGCAATCATATCTCGCCTCATGATTCATTTTTATATCTCACTCACCCGCCATCCCACATCACCAGCGAGGACTGGTGACACTTTATTGGTATTTTTGATTACTGCTATAGCCATCTAAATTTTTCACAGGATGGGGGCCTCTGGTCCAAATGTAGCTGCGCACTGGACTAAGGGTACAGGCTACAAAGAAATAAAGGGGCAGTGGTGAGCAGGGTGATCAGGAAGTAATGTAGAGCTGAGGCACTTCCTAGGAGACTCAGAACCTATTCCCTTGTAATGTTTCCACCAAATGAAGTTTAAAATGATGAATCGTGGTGTAGCTCCAGCACATCTACGTCTCGCAAAAAGGCAGCTCAAGTGCAGCATTTAAACATGTCTGAATGATGACTTGATTCCCTCTCACAAAAGCCAAAGAAGTACATATCCAAAATGGCCATTTCTACCTGTATGGAGAAGGATCTTTCAGAACATTTCCCATTTCCACATTTGCTTGCGAAATCCAAGTGCCACTTTCATGTTTATTGATGTAATCCCTGCCAAACAGTACTCTTGTTCATAGGAGCTCTTTCAGTGTTATAGTTACATCATAAACCATGATTAAGTGATTCCTCCTCAAACCATAATTATTTTTCCTTAACCTGCTATATTGTGGAGCAAGGTGCTAGAGATTGATCTGAAGTTGACAAGCTGGCTATTTCTGAATCGAACAGCGTCTCTGTAAATCTGTAACAATATCACCTACCCACTTGGCACACGGCATTTTTAAGAACACCAGGGTTGTTTCAAGTTTCCAACAAGAGCAAAACTTCATTGGCTCATGTTAAGTTGGAGAAACCAGAATTAACAAGTTATGTTCGCCACATTTGCTTTACATTTTATTACTTTTATATGAAAAGTTGACCAAAAAATATAGGATGGTTATTTTTAGTTTTAGTTATTACTAGAAAGATGTTCTCAGCTTAATTAATAGCCAAGATTGCCTTTAATAAGATAACTGTTTATACAGAAGTGGATGCTTCCCATGAACTCTTTAGGCTTGTCATTGCCGCCCCCCCAGCCCCATCCCCTCCACCAAGCCCTGCATTCCTTTAACTTGGAACTTCATTAAAACTTTACATACAAAACCTGTCCTCAGTCATACAAAGGATCATCATAGGTTCAAGCCAGCCCCATTTAGGCAGAATTCTTATTCTTTCTGAATAGGCCTGAAACACTACATCCTATACAATTTCTACAGAAGCTCCTGGAACTAGGCAGTAAAAAGGCATTTGTGACTGGGATCAGTATAGTCTTAAATACCAAAACTAATTATTTTAACCCATTAGGCTACTATAATTCTTTTCCAAAAACTTTTAAGAATAGGTTTTCCCTATGACAAATAAATAGGAGCCCAATTTCTCAGACAGATAAACTGAGTTTAAAGAGTTGCTGTGTGGGTTCTGAGGTCACTTAAGGAGCAGAAAAGCTGGGAACCAGTCGTGGGATCTCCGACTCTCACGTCTCCTTTGGGAACACAAGACAATACTGACACCCTCCATGAACTGAATCCAAAAACTGTAAAAGATAAGTTGTTTCCTTATATTGTTCAAAGAGGAAAAAAAAGAATAGCTTTCCCACAGAGGGCAAACAAATAGTGAATGGGCCCTCTCTTCATCCTATAGAAAGAACTCCATGCGAGAATATTTTTTTTTCTTATGTGAATTCTTAAAAAGTCAGTTTGGATTGCTGCCTAACTTACAGAACATTTCAGAACAGATCTATTTTTTGTCTAAACAATAGACATATCAGGTCATAGAATTTTAGAGTTGGAAAAGACCTTGGAGATCACAAAGTTCAACACCCTTATTTTATAAACTGAGAATCAGAAAGATTAGACGGCATGTACACGGTATAAGTAGTTTATAACAGAGGCAACTGAATAAATTTTGAGACTTATTCTATTTGCATGAATTCCCAATTATTGTAGAAAATACAAGGATATGTTATCAGAAACACGTTTGTTATTTCCCATAGAAAGACTTGGCTTCTGCCCTCCCAAAGAGTCAGAACAAATCTCACTGGTGGTGGACTCAGTCATCTTGCAAGAAATTGAATAACTACTACCTGAACATGCCCTTCCCCATACACAAGAGCAGTCCATTGCAGATTCCATGCAGGTAGGTCTTCTCAATAGCTAACAGAGGAAATGGAAGATATTACTGAAATAGAAAAATGCAGTAACTCAGAAATCAACTAAGAAAAGGCTCAAGAACATCCATGGAAAGGAATCAGATAACCTATAGGGAAGTGTGAGATATACAGGAGCTCATGTTCCAGGTTCAGGTATTAGCAAAAAGCCTTTAAGAAAAAAATAACTGTTATCTTTTATTGGATCCCTCCCCCATCTGCCCATTCCTTCTCAGCTGGTACACTTGCAGGCCTTAAAAGCCAGCCCCTGAAGGAAACAAATGCTTTTTCTAAAGCAGACTAGAAGTTATATGAGAGGACCTTCTCGCAAAAACATTGTGGAACCGCTCAGAACTTCTACTGTCTCTACTCCAATCCTCCCATTTTCCTATTTCTTCTATCATAGAAATTAAACGAAAGACTGTACAGTGAGTGGCTTCTAAATGGTTTAACGTGTGATTCTATCTGGCTCAACTGGCATAGAAATGGTGGTGTGGATGGATGTCCAGATCAATGCTTTTAAAAAGACGTTTTTACATAAAAAGGATGTCAACAAGCACAGGCTTAATGTTATTGTCCAGAGAAGGTTAACATTCTCGGCTAAGTTTTGAAGAAGGCTAGGATTAGGACTGTAAAGAAATCTGTGGTTCTGCTTATGCAGAATCTTTATTTTCAAGTAAGAAAATTTAGGTTTAATTATCCAGAAATTTGACCAACATCATCTAGCCAGGAAAACAGCAATGAAAGACGCAGATTTCTGGGCTCCCACTGCATTGTATTTTCCAGCAATTCTGGAACAGCCCACATAGGTCAAAAAAGTCAGTAGCAGAATAACAGCAAAATTGTGCCCTGTATTTCAAAAGGAGAGGATTTTAGAAGTGATAGTGTATAAATTAATCACGGTGGGTGGAAAAGTAATAGTACCTAAGAACATACAGCTGATGAAATTGTTCTTTAACCCTTGCAGGAAGGTAATATTCAAGGTATCCTATGGAAAATCAAAGGCTTTAGATATTTCCAAGAACCTTACAGACCAGCGGAAACAGTGGACACCCCAGTGAGCTGCTGAATGCACAGGCCTTTTGATCCCATCCCAAAAATGGTACACTGGTATTTCTGTAGCAGAGCTACCTTCTTGCTCTGTCTTTGCTATAAAGCTTCATTTTTTTTTAAAGCTTCATTTTTGCTCTCCAGATTTACTATAAGAGCAGCATGTAATTGGGCTCTCAATCATCAAGCCATGACGACATTCCAAAGAACAAATCTTAGACACTCCAAAGTAGATTTGCCATGAACCTGCAGACCCAGTGGGAGACACATTCCACCAACAACTAAATCCCCCACCTAGCCAGTGGAGGTAGCCAGGGGCACCAGCGACAGCCTATACTTTCAATCAACAGGTAACGCTCAACGTGCCAGATTTCAAGCATTGTATAGATATAATGTTATTCTTATGCCAAAATGCTAAGCTGTTGATGAGAAAATTGCACACATGCTGAATGATGGGCTTAATGTCAGACGGCCAGATGTTTTTACTTACGACTTCTTCCCATCTCTGCCAACAGGCAAGAGAGAAAAAAGAAAGCAAAAGTGTTCTAGACTAGGAGTTTCCTGACAGTAGGGAGTGGGAGGACTTTGATTTTACATCATTATACCTTTAGCATCTACTTTAACATCTACTTTAGCATATAATTTAGCATCTACATTTACCTGGCACATAGTAGATGTTCCATAGGTGTTTCTTGAATTAACAAGACAGCGCTTGAATCAGTTATTTTACTTAGTTTATTGATGAAAACATTAAGATAAAACTTTTATGCTGTACTAATTTGATTTATGCACATTTTGCTGGAAGAACATTATTGAAAGCTGTCTTAGTGGTTTGAAGTTTTCTATTTCAAATCCAACCAATAATATTCCTTCTTTAATAAACACTCTAAAGGTAAGTTTAATCTCTACGAATATATGCCAAATACAAACAGAATTTAACAGAAAAATTGTTCTGAAAATGTCTAAAGAACAAAATTTTCACTGCCTAAATTATTTGTTTATGAAACCTCAGTAAAAGAAATTTAAATTTTTAACAACATGTTTATAAAATATACCAGTTAAATTTTCATGTAACAAATCAGAAGCTGAGGTTTAAGGAACTGGTTTTCAATCCCAGTTCAATAAGGCGGAAAATTTTCCTGTTAATAGGCATAAAAACTCATTTTCATCATCTGAACTAAGGAAGCACTTGGACAAATGCTGAGTTCAAAATATTTCAGGAACAATGTGGGTTCACATTTATATGTCTGAGCACACAAAATAACACACAGGTAATTTTACAATGCAATTTAAGTGTAAGGAAATTGACTCTTTTTCCCAGGCACGGGGCACTAAGAAAGAAACCACTCCAGTGGGAAATGGAAGGATTAAACAGAGATTCCTATATAGCATCATTCATCTTGCACAGATATTAGCATGATATTCACGTGAAAACATAAAAACTCCATCTGTTCCCTAGGCATAGTTTGTGTTCAGGTGGTTTGTTTTAAAGATTAATATGTAATGGTCAAGTAAGTTATTTCCACTTGAAAAAAGTATACAAAATGGAGTTTGGCATCTGGTTTTGCTAAAAGTGTTAAATGATGTTTAAGTAGGTGAGTGTCATCTCTAGGTGAAGGATGAAATGAACAAACAAGGTGGATTCTGCCTCCTGACAGACCAGCTTCAATCAGCAGAGTGAAAACAAAATAAAACTAAGAAAATAATTCTAAACTCTAAAGTCATCCCCCCAAAAACACTGAAACTTTTATTAAGGAGACTTAGCCATATCAGAAATTCTCTGTAACTTTGTCTACTTTGAAAATTTCAATGCTTCCACATTTCAATTTATGCATTTAAATGTTTCATTTCTTCAATTGTTACCTGGAGCTGGGGTAATTGGGGTAATATGATGACCTCCATTTTCTCTTAAATAGCAATTCATGTCTTCAAATTTATATTTTTATCAAACATAATTTTATTAGGAGAATTTAAAATATATAATGTGAAAATGTTGCCTTCGTTCACCTGTTTATCTGCAGGTAACACATCTCTGACTAGGAAGGGGCCCTCCTTAATCTGGAAAGCTCTGAAGTTTGCTAACAGAAGACTTTGGAGGAGTAGGGACAGAAGAGAAGCACCCCTGCCAACATACCATCAATCAAAGCAGCTTTGTGAGGAACAGCACAATGGACATGAAAATTGGGACAATCAAGACAATGATGCCATTTGAACCATCAAATGAGACGGCATTTGTGTGAGTAATCTTGCAAAGGTGCATTTCTAGGTTTGCATTCGAAGTCTGGCTAACATTTCCAAAATGAATAATTGAGATACTAGAAAACTTTGTTTTGAAAATGTTCCCAAAAAATCTGTTAAGTTTTATGATTTGAAAGTATATTTACATTTAGCATGTATACTTAAATGTGTCCACTAATCTTTATGATAATCTTAATAATATAATATTCTTTGTTGGTTTGAAACCAAAAACATCTCAAAATATCAATGGCAAATTCTTCCTGGTTGTTCACAAGGATCTCTTGGGTCTGGGGGCATAGTACTAAAGCGCTTGCCTAGGATTCAGCAGGTCCTGCGTTCCACGCCTAGCTGGGGCTGGGGGATGTTGTCATGTAGTATAGAAACCACACTGGGCCCTCCCTCATTCATGACTTACTTACTCGTATTTACCTTGTTCTTCCCATCTGTTTTTTCTTATCCTTGCTGGAAAGTATTACATAGGGAAGAGTGGGGAAAATTCTCCAGAAAACTGAGGGATTATTGTATTATTCTTTGAAATCTGTTGGGCTTTATTGCTCTTGTATTCCCTTAAAAAGAATGTTTACTTTTATATCAATCTATTTTATATATATAGTAACTTTCCTCTGTTCACAGCTATCTGTCTCAGATAAGCGAGAAAAAGAACACTTATACCCTTTTTGATGGCCATAGTCAAATTTTTATCTATGTTGAGAATAAAATATTCAAGTTTTCTTTCTTCTGGTAAAAAATTAATCTTTAAACAGTAAATTTTAAAAATGCTCCTTGATTTCTTCTTCCTTACTGTCACTTTATCTGGCTCCAAATATCAGTATCAAATACCTTTGATGTCAAAAAATGTTGAAAATATACAAAGTCATAGTTAAATAGGAGGAATAAGCTCCAGTGTACTATTTCAACAAGAGTTGGTTACAGTTAGCAATATTGTACCATATATTTCAAAACAGCTAGAAGAGAAGATTTTGCATGTTCTTGCCACAAAGAAATGATGGATGCTTGAGATGGTGGATAAGCTAAATATCCTGATTTGCTCATTATATGAAACATCAAACTGGACCTCATAAATATAAAAAAGTCTTTCCTTTAAAATTCCTATAAGAAATAATGGTATTAGAATCAAAAGAAAAAACACATTACTAACAAATCCCCCAGGTTTTCTTCTCATCTATGTATTTGTACTATATTCAGTTTCTCCCTGGAGCTTTAAATTGATCCATTCTTACAACAGTCTCATTTAAAACTTCAGAGTATGAATTCTGGAGTGAGAGTACCTGGGTTTTAATCTCAGCTATGCCACTAACTAGCTGTGAAGTCTTGGATAAGTTACTTAATCTCTCTGTGCCTTAGTTTCCACATTTGTAAAACTGGGCTAATAATATCTATTTTCCAGTATCGTTATGACGATTAAATGTGTCTTGATGTGTAAAATCCCCAAAACAGTGGCTGCCACACAGTAAGTTTCCTATAAGTGTTTGTTATATAAATTAAATAAAACCTTGAAGATATGCACTGATTAGATTCCATTTGGACAATGCCAGATAAATGCCCAACACCTTGCTTGTCTTAGATTATCATCAAAATGTCATCTCTCTCATTTTACACTGATTTTTTTCTCTGTGTGTTGACATACGTTTTAACATAATGACATCATTTCATTTCACTTTGGCCTCAGCTGTTAACGGTGCTATTGAACACTTGGCTTGGATTCATTTATCTTTCGCATTTTAATATGGCTTTCTCACTGTAGAAAAATCCTCATGATATACAAACCGATTTTATTTTTAGAGACTTCAATCCTTGAAATAAGTGATTGCTTCTAAGAATACCCGTAAAAATTACAAGCTCAGTTACAAGTCTTCTGGTGTCTTGAATGTTTTCTTCTTTTGCTCAGTCACAGTCTCTATCCTGATCTTCTGAGTTGCAGCTCATAATATGCTGAATATAATCTCTATCCTTTGCTTGACCCTCCTCTAGGAGAAGTCTTTAAAAACTACATGTTAGAAAACAGATGTAATCATGGTATAGAATACACATGTGTGTACAAACTTGCACCTTAAAAACCTGTGTGTTTGCTTTGATTGTAAAGTTAGAAACAACCTAAATGCCCAACAACTGATGAATGGCTAAAGAAGATGTGGTTTTTCTACACAATGGAGTACTACACCGCCATAAAAAAGGATAAACTAGAGTCATTTGTATGTAAATGGATGTTCCTTGAGAACATATTATTAAGTGAAATAAATCAGACACTTATCAGTACACATCGAACTGTTTCTCTGATATGAGAAACCATAAGTGTAAATAAGGACAAAGGGGTAGAATAGATATTATGTTTAAAAAAAAAAAGGGAGAGAGTATTCAAAAGAGAGGAGAACTAGATAGGGAAAAGGGGGATAAAGAAGAAGGTTAAAAGAAAAGTAAGATGAAAGGGGAAAAAATGGTAAAGTGTAACTACACTTGTTGCAAATAGGGTGGGGTGGGTGAATGGAAGGGAGGGGAGGGTAAGGGGAGAAGGGGGGGAAACCAAGATGTATTATGTACAAGTACAAAATAACCATGTTGATTATAATCATTATGTATACAATGTACCATTATATGTTCTTGGTAAAATTAAAAAATCTTAAAAAATAAATAAATAAATAAATAAATAAAGTTATAGTTCACTGACATCCCTTGGAATATAACACTTGAAGCTTCAAGGTATAAAATCCGAGTTGAATAGAATCCCTAGCCACCCATTGCTCTTGCTGGACTAGGAATCCTCCAGTCTGACAAGCAACCTCCAAAGCTCAAGCACTTGATCTGCATATGCCCAGTGGGGTTCTGGCTGAACAGCGTGAACACTGATACTGGTGTCTGGAGGTGGGTGCTCTTCCAAGAAGCTTCAGTCCACACCTCTGACCCTCAGCTGGGTGCTCAGACATCACTGTGATGATGACTTCCAGCGAAGGCTCTGTGCTGTGCTTGGCTGCATTTCCATCTGAGTGCCAACAGCAAGACAAATGAAAGGCTGCTTCACTGGAGGACTGGTGGTTTGGGGGCTATTGATTTTTGGTCCATTCTCTTTAAAAGTGAGATCTAAAAAGTTGACAGAGGGTCATTAATTTCATCATATACTTGTCGTCTCATCCATAACCAATCCAGGGTCTGAGTGTGCTTGTCACTCTGTGTTTGCACTTTATTTGTTTAGGGTTTTCTTGGTGATTCCACTCTTTTTTTTCTTTCACTTTGGCCTCTTTAAATAAAGAAAGAAAAGAGACGTGCCAGATTGTGGCTATTTCCTGAAATTGATTTAGGAATGGGGAAACGTACAGATAGAAATACATAAAGAGAGTCTGAGATGAGAAGCTGTCACAAAACAGTCTCTGCCGGCTGCCTTCTAACCTTGGTTTAAAAAAGAAAAACTCCATATAAAATTCATCCATTCTAATTATTCAATTAGCTTCCAATTGAATAAATCCTTACATGGGAGAACTAGTGATTTTGTTTTAATTAAATATTAAAATCCAAGTTCCCATTAAGAAAAGTCCATAGGTTCTTAAGAAATGCTGTTGAAACATAGAAAAGTAATTCATGATAATGACCATGAATGGAGTTGCTTTGGCTGTGAATTTTGAATGGGTCTACGAATCCTTCAAGAAACATCAAACTGAGTTTTAAGATGTCATGAAAATATCTTACTGATGTGGTTTTACTGTTATGATGGCAGGTTTATTTTGTTTGTTTGTTTTTTAAAAGGTAAGGAGAGTTTGGCAGCCTCCATAATTATTATTGAAATAACCATCAAATAAAATCTTTAAGCCTGGTTGAATATTCAATGAACTGTGTAAATCTCGTGTGCATGAAACAATAGCACAGGGCAAGGGTAGAGTTCCAGAAAAAAAAAGAAAGGATTTTTAGATAATTCTGCAGCAGTCGTCCTAGACAGTTTTGTTCTGCCTGATGGGACACAGTTGATACTACAGTATCTATTTTGAAACCCAGCACAAGGCTATGAGTGAGGAAAACAAACAAAAATATGATTAAGTTCACAGGCCAAGGCAAGGAAATCCAGTATTAATAATATCACAACCTGCCAGTAAATCTCTATTTTATAGGTGAAGAAATACATTTCTACTTCAAAGTGTGTTTTTATATACCCTTGAGTGCCCAACTAGTTAAACTACCAAGGGAGCTCTACATGATTTAGAAGTTAATCCTTCAAATGGCTAACAATTGAATGCCTCAGCTGTTTGTAGTTTCCTACCAGTGGCTAATTTCATTTTTGTTTCATATGTTCACTGGTAAGCTTTCATTGTTCGCTGACACTGAGGTTGTAAGTCTCGTTAATTTAGTTAAAATGAGGCTGGGAATGTTCACCGTTTTCCACTGACTATAGGACCTGGGAGAAATTAGAGTGAACACCCTCACAAAGAAACTCAGTGGGGAAAAAAATTGACATGACCCAATTTAAGGGTCAGCTTTAACCACCCTGAAGTAAAGATGTAAGCAAACATCCTTAAATGTGTTAAGGCTACTAAGATCTGAAAACATTGAACGCTTTGCATTATCACATACTCTGAGGTAATTTTTCTGGCCAATTCACTTCTCCTCTTTTTATTTCAAGTCATTTGCTCTCAAAGCCATTATTTTAAGTCGTAGCAAAAGACAAACCCAACAGTCTTCATATGCTTTTTACTACCAAAACTCTGATTATTATGAATATTATTTTTTGCATCTATCTATCCCTCATGACACAGACGAATGTAATCCCTAGGAACCCATTCTGTCTTCTCTCACTTCCCCAGGGCTTCCCTATGCCTTCTTTTAGCTACTCAAAGGCACAAGTCTCCTTTCCAGGCCTTGATTCCTCTCGTCTGGTCACCAGTTGGCAGACAGCCACTAAGGATTCTAAATTCTGACCTTCCTAATTCCATACTAATCATGATTTCAGTAGAGCTGGAAAAAAGAAATTGTGATGGATGTGAGACTATCTTGGAAGTTCTTCTAGGACAAAATAATTCTCTTACTAGAAGAACTAATATTCTAATAGTGACAAGGAACACAGGGACAGGTTATAGCACTTCCAGCACAATTCTAAGTGGAAGAGCCATAGTGCACTTTTGGGATCATATTGAAGAGCAGAGAACTCAATCTGGAACCTCAGAAATGACTTTCCTAGAGCACATGTGACTGAGCTGACACCTAAAGAATGAATGAGGATCCCCAGGTACAGAGGGTGAGAGTGTTCCAGGCACAGCAAGCAGGATGAGCAGGATACAGGTGCATGAAGCTCTCTGTTATAAGTCCAGATCGGGGCCAGCAAGAAGGCTAGCTTACATAGGAACCTAAGTCTAAAATGTGGCTTCATCTGACAAAAGTACAATTGCCGAAATCCAGCAAAATCAGCTCTAAGTGACTCAAAATTGAAACCACAACTCCATCATACCCATGTATTGTAAGTTAAATGTAGCTGCTTTAGGAAAAGTTACTCACAATAATATTCTTTCTAAAGAAAACAATTATGTAAAAGAATGACAAATGTACATTTCATTGGTTAAATGTGTCTTTTTCTTCTCCCCAGAGCCCTCCTTCCTTCCCCCTCACCCACAATGCTCTCTCTTACACCCACAATGCTCTCTTACACTCACAATGCTCTCTTGTATTTCTAAACTCCCTGCATCCACAAAGATACATATTTTTCCCCAAAAGTTATTAATTTGGGAGTTCAAGAAACGTGAAATAGACAAATGGGTGATTTTTCACACTTAGAAGAATTTACTCATGTTCTGACTCTTTTACTTGTGCAGCTGAAAAGAGATTTAATATAATTTACTTTCTCTATTAATTGGCTTCACATATCACCATGGGGATGGCACTCAATAAGGTCAAATAAAACAGAAAATGCCCACAGCTCTCATTTGCCCAACCAAGGAGCATGGTCATCACATGTTAAGCTCCCAGCTGTTCGCCTTCTAAAGAACAGATATGATATTAAAACTCAAGAAGAGTCAAGCCGTAAATAAATTGCTGCATTAGCCTCTTCTCCAAAAGGCACTTTAAAGCACAAAGAGAAGCTTCCCATTAACTTCAAGAAAGTGTCATTAGCTAGGCACACGTGCCAACAATATAAATGTGTGTGGTAGAGTTACTTATCAATCACTCCATTTCACAGAAGTTTGAAGTTGGAACTTTTGAGAAGTTCTCCAATTTAGAAGGTGAGCCTTTGATAAGATGGTAAATCATGAAAGGCACATTCCAGTTTTCTCTATCCACATTCATAAAAAAAAGACCAGGGGAAATGTAATAAAAGTCCTGAAATCCTATGAGACCACATTTAAAGTCTGAAGTCTATGTGTCCTTATTCTAACACTAGCAAGAAGTCCAAAAATTTGGATTTAGCTTTGTGGAAAAGAGGGGGGAAGGGATTTTCCAGTGACAGTGAAACCCTGATCAGGTCAGCGGGAAGTCCTCGTGACCAGCTATGAATTTGTGCTTGTAACATCCCCATCCTTCCTGCCCGAGCTGGCTTCTGGCAGAGTAACAATGCTACAGTTAGAGTTTCTGCCATGAAGCAACAGATGTGGGGTGCAGGTGTGTAAGAGGGAAGGAGTAAGGGAAGGATATGTACAAAGTGCTGTGTGTTAAACTGGCCTGTCACAGCAACATGACGTTTTTTCTATTGCTCCTCACATAAAAATTCTGAGACACCATGAGTCACAGTATTTGATGTGCAAGCCCAGTAAGTCAAAATAAGCAAGGAACTCTTTCAGAATCCCAAAGGCCCTATTGCTGGAGAGTGCATTATAAGGGTGTATCTGTCACCGAGAAACTAAAGGAAACTGAATACCACATTTAGTTGCTCAGCAGAATTACTACCACTGAAAAATGCCCATTTTGAAGATGCATAGATAGACATAAATGGATGCTACAGATGAGCCTATGCCATTTAGAAAATTACAGCAAAGAAAACTCAGCGTCTTTTTTTTTCCTAAACTCTTCATCTCTACTTTTTCCCACTTTCCTGAGTTTACTTTAAGAATGGAGCAGGAAATCTCTGCTTTAAATTCCCGACTCCTATTCTGTGCCACTGATACCTAACAGGCATTCAATAAACACATGGAAACAGAAGCAGATTTACTATTTAATCAGATAGTGGAAAATACTGATAAAACTAAACAAAACTTCTCAGAAAAGTCATGAGCTCTTTGGGCTCAATGTCCAAGAATCCAACAAGGAGGAAAGTGCTATATCAGCGGAGCAATAATTACTCCTTCTTCAGTTTCTAGACTCCCATGCTGGTGCTGCAGCAAGGCAACCAAGCCTGCTGTGTTAACCACTCTCCTTTTTTATATGCCTCTGATTTTTGTTTCATTCTTTCCTACCTGCTTCTCATCAAAATGCCTAAAGTCACGTTTTACAATCATGTGGCAAACAAGGCACTCAATGTTCTTTTGTTTCTATCTTCTGTTTCTTCTCCATTTAATTTCCCATTTTCCACTTACACAATTTGGTCTACTTAATTTTCCTCACTATTCCATCTTGTTCTCTTCCCTTAAGAGGGCACTTTCATCTACATCTCCTTCGTTTGCGCAGTCATGTTTTGGTGTCCACATGTCAGGGACCTTCAGTCCAAGATCTTAAGCTATGTAGCCATGGGCTATACCTCCTGCTGCCCAAAAGAAAAAAAGACAGCATTCTTCCATGACTGTGTATACAAAGGTCATAAGTGTTTGTTTCCTCCTGT
>PVJO010012824.1:0-20000 GCA_004026905.1 Hystrix cristata | reverse complement strand
AGCAGATAATGAAATTCGGGGATGACAAATGGCTCCAAGGCCGACACCATGGCATCTGACAAAGAGAGACATCCAGTGGCTCTGAAACTTTTCCTTTCAGAGCTTGGGTTGGAGCATTTTTTCTGTAAGGGATCTTGTGTGTATCATTAATGTCATCTCATTTCTTTATTGGGAAGAAATAATATTGACAATATAGAAGATTGATATCTACAAGGCAGAACTCAAATACAGTTTCTGTGCTGTCTACTCCCCACCAACCCATTCCCCTTTTACTTGTGATCTACCCTTGTCTCATAGCCACCCATGGGAGTGGTTCATTTATACTTCCCCCGTTACTTAGTACTGCTGTTATGCAGATAAGAAGTGTTTCAGAATGATCTACAAGCACTTCAGTCACACACCCCCTACAACTCAGGGCATGAACACTTCCCAGCAGAGCCAAGATTAAGTACTGTCTAAATAAAAAGTCTCACAAATTACCAACATTAAATTGTTTCTGGATTTTAAAGATTTAAACAGCCACAAGAATAACACCTGAGGTGCCTCTTAATTCTCTAAGATTGTGTTTACTGTGCTTGGACATTGACAGACTTGAATATTGTGGCTTTATTTTGTAAACAAAATATTTTTTGATCACCTATTAAGAGTCAGGCACGGGGCTAGATGTGAGGGACATAATAATAACCAAGATAAATATCGTCACTCTCCTTATTAATATTTTAGCTAGAGCAAAAGGCATTAGCTATTATCTCCCATGACAAATAACTAATCATAATTGTAATAAGCAGTAGAATGGATGCTGGGAAAGTTCTTAACCAGCAGATCTAACCTAGGCTAGCGTCTCAGGCAGTAAGTGGCAAATCAGGTGATGTAATATAAGTTGGAATTGCCAAACATAGATGGCGTGCTCGTGTGAGAGTGTGTGTGTGTGTGTGTGTGTGTCTGTCTGTCTGTCTGTGATAGAGTTGGAAGGGAAAAGGAGGGAATGCAGGAGGGAGTAAAGGGAGAGTATTTGAAGGTGATGTCACAAAGACCTAGGGAGAAGAGCATTTGAATCTTGGAGGAATGAATGAAACCCCATGTGGCTGGAGAGCAGACTCTAAGGGAGAGGGAGGCAGGATGAGACTGGAGAGGTATGCAGACCAGACCATGCAAGATGTTGAGAGCATTCCTAAAGCTTATGGGCTTCACACCCTGTGCAACTAGAGAAAGCACTTGAAGTCAAGCAAAGCAGATACTACCCAACATGTCTGAGAAGTCGGGTTGTGAATGAAACATCTCATTTTCAGAATTTTTTCTTACCTCTACCTGATTCTAGTGAATGAATTTAGAAGCCAAGTTCATTTGATGACATAACCCCTAAAAATCAGACTACCTAATGTTTTCTAAAATTTTATGATCTTTTTCTATAGAGACTTCAAAAGCCCTTCACATAGAGGAAGACAGCTAACATCACCAAGCACCTACTACATGCCAGGCACTGTGCCGAGATTTTCAGATACATCCTCTCTTTAAAGTTTTACATAAATGCTAAAACAAATCCTACACTTTTAGCTAAGAAAACAGAGAGTAAAAATAGTGTCCAAGATCAGAAAACTATCAAGGGGCTTGCATCCTGGTTTATCTGGCTCCGAAGTCTATGTACTCTTTGCAACAAAGATGTTGGCCTTTTTTCCATGTAGTCCACCCTTCAGTGAAAATGAGATCATCACTTTAAAGTACTGATATAAAAGAAGGATAGCAATAGTTTTATGTAGGTTGCTAAGGACTAACACACTGCAGTATAAAGAACTTATCTCTCATCAAGTTTTGCAGGCAGGAAAGTGTCTCCCCTTTCATTTTAATTGAAAAGGCTTGCTTGTTATATGTACTGTTCCATGAATACTCCCATCCTAACCTCCACCACCTCCTATTCAGCTTTATCCAGTAGCTTGCCTTCATTGTGGCAGTTTGAATTCTTACTTAAGGACTGTTGAAATGTTCCATGGAAGCAGAGAAGAACCTTTGTCTTCAAGAGGCTGGTTATAGGTGGATTCGGATGACTTGCCAGCCATTCCAACCTATCCCTTCACTGCTCTTCTTCTTTCCTACCTGCTCTCCATTCATGTCTCACCACCTGCCCAACACACACACACACACACACACACACACACACACACACACCCCTTCACCCCAATACCACTTTCTCCATTTCCTTCCCTCTTTCTTCACATCTCTTCTATCACTCTGCCCTTGTTTCTTGGGCTTTATATAAATAAGCTGGACTTTTATAAACATCACCACAGTTTTTCTTCCGCCAGTCAGAAGATAGAGCCAAGCTGACTGATGATAGGGTTACCTGTTCACCATAGAAGTGAATTGTTTTTGTTCTTCAAAAAACGAGATAAAGAGACATAAGCTACATCCAGGAACCCTGTGTTTTCTAGGAGACTGCTCTCTGGAAGATTAAAGGGAATATTAGTGCTATGTGTTTTTTACTGCCACTGTCTGCAGAATGTCAGTGACCAATACATCAATACATTACAGGACTCATCTTGATATTTCTAAGTTCATGGCAGGAGTGTGACGTTGTCTGAGCTCTAGTGCTTTTTGTTATTGTTTGTGTTTTGTTTCATTTTGCTACCTTCATTAATAATACATCATACATTCTTAAGAGACTTTTTATACTTTACAAAGTAATAAAAAGGAGTATACATTTCAGTATAACCAGGAAAAAGAATTAAACTTTATGAAAATAAATATTCCACACTCAAAAATGCAAACTCCAAGATGATAGAAATGTCTATTTAAAAACTAAGTTGATAATTTAAAGCAGAACACAAGTCTACTAGTATGTTAATTGTTCCTAGATATTAGCTAGTTCCTGATTTTCAGCTGTATTTCTTGGCATGCTGTATTATAAACAATTCTAAGACAATGTTGACGTTAGCTATAAGAAACTTGAAAAATTTTTCACAGTATCTAGAATAAAATTTGTCTATTCCAAATATTTGAAAATAAATTCTCACTATGTTTTGTTAACTTTCTGGACATTGCTATACTTGGGGCAACCTCTTGTTTCTGTTAAGTAAAGAAAGCATGGACATTACTCAGTGAATGTCATGTAGTGACATGTAAGCTTTTTATCTACATTTATATGGGGAAAGCAGGTTACATTCTTAACCATGTATAAGTCAGTCACTCTAATATAGCTCAAAGATCTACCTTGCAATTTCTATTAGGTGCTGATGGTTCTCTGTTCATTCTTCCTGCTATTGTCTTGAGGGTAGGGAGAGAAATTTAATGTACAATTCTTGAGATTACATTATAAATTGGGAATTTATAGCCTAAAAGGAATCTGACACCTCTCTCCCAGGACAGTCAGCCTTAATACTTCATGCATCCATGTCAAGTGCTTCATTACATTTCCAGTCACTGTGAAGGAAAGGGTTCTCCTACATCCAGCATCATTTTATTAAAAAAAAAAAAGCTAAGAAATAAGAGGTCCAAACCTCACTATCCATATCTCTCCCATTTATAGGGGTAACTTACAAAGCTCTCATGAAGAAACTAAGATGCCCAGGGTGGAAGATATTCACCAATGTCATTCACCCTAGGAGAAACATGTCCAGAACTCTCTCCTAAGAGAGCTTAATCCATTCTCCACAGGCGATGAAGTCATCATTGGAGAAGACTACTGGTTGTCTCGTTGGCAGTTCATAATCAGATGAACTGAAACAAGGAATTCATGTTAACCTGCTCTGAGAAGACCTTTGATTTTTTTATTTCTGATGAATAACAGTTGCTATTTTATACATTTTAGCTTTTGATATCCCAAACATTTAAATTGATAGGCTTTTTAAATCTATGGCCATGACTAGGGACTTGCCAATATTCCTAATGGAAGACTCCAAAAGTACATAACAATACATATATCGACTTCTTGTTTCAATAAGTATCAAGATTAATTGTCCCTGTAAAAGTAAATAAATATTGACAGAGGTTTCACTTTTGGTCCATATTTTCCACTTGGGTCAATAAATCTTGGTATTCACCTCAACTGAATTCAATATCAGATGATTATTAATTCATGGTATACTCAACTAGCAGCTGAAACTACAACTTAACATATAGAACATAGTCCTACAGACCAATTTATGTTCAAATAAATATCCTGGATGAAAAATTACTAATCATTTCATATATCTAATGGGAACAAAAGTACTAAGCAAATAAGAGAATCTGTTGTTATTCTATTTAGATATGTCTAATTTACAAAAAGTGATTCCTTTTATCTCACAATTTTGCATTCAGTTTTACATATAAAGCTCATTCCTGTTTGCAGTTTCTGATTAGTTTTATATATGAATAATCATGTGGCAAGCAAAATAAGAAGAGAGAAAGAAAGAAGGAAGAGAAAGAGAAACTGAAGAAGAGGAGGTAAGAAAGGTATAAAGTTGAAGAAGGGAGGCAAAGAAGAAATTGGTGAGAATTAAGAAAGACACACAAAAGTAAATAAAAATAAGGAAGGAGTAAGAGGTAATAAAATCAGGGAGATAAATAAAATGAAATATCACAATTGATTAGCTGTGTATTTTCATGAATTTCAGCAAAAAGATATTTATCTCTTTCCAATATTCTCCATTTAAAAAGAAGCTTCTGCTCAATTCTAATGACCTAAACATCATAAATATTCTAGTTTTTCATTCAAGATCTAAAATGCAAAAAGCTATTAACTTATATAAATAGCTCAAAGAAAATTTATAGTAAATATTTTTACATAGTAAATTTAAAACTAGTTCATTAAAATTTCTAGAGATTGAGACATCTCCACTAATAATGGAAAAATAATTAAATATTACCAATATATGAATGCTTCATACAAAATCGTGACACTTTTATTTCCTTTGAAGGTACACTAATATTTGAATTCAGGCTGCTTAAAAGAAACTGCTTAACAACACTAGAAATTGACAAGCATATCAAAAGAGGTACTGATCTTCCTACTGTGCTAGCCCAGGTACATATAGAGTAAAGCAACCACCATCTAAGACTGATACCATTAGCTATGTAATATGAGCCAGAGAAAGTTTTGTCCATGAATAGAGCTTCACGTGAACATTGTTGAAGCACTGCAGTTCTGATCTTTATTGTTGTTCTTTTAAATCAAACAAGGTTTAAAATCTCTGTCTTTGCCTTTCAAAGTTTGATATTAGCCAGAACTGTCTTATTAATATTTGTACTAACTGATCACTTTGTAGTCAATAAAAGATTTTAAAATGCCAATTTATCTGAAATGTGACATACTTTCTAAGAATTATGAGTCATTTATTTAATTTTTTTTTTTTTTTTTTTTTTTTTTTTTTTTTTTTTTTTGGTGCTGGGGATTGAACTCGGGTCCTTGTGCTTGCAAGGCAAGCACTTTAACCACTGAGCTAAATCCCCAGCCCTCATTTATTTAATTTAACAACCAAAAAAAGAGATTTTAACTGGGAAGAATGAGTTGTAAGAAAACATCCCCAGGTATCTAAGACACTTATTTGAATCACTAGGGAGATTTTGTGGAGAACATTTCACCCAATGTTTTCACTTTAAAAAAAAAAAAAGAAACCAAAGCAAGAGACAAGATATTTAGGTAATTATATCAAAGGCAAAAGAGAATCCACATTTCATGATTAGAAAGGCTATGTGATCATATATACTTCCTTTAGTTGTCACTGTCCAAAAGGCAATTTAGCAATGAAATATACAGTATTCTCTTTAGCTTAAAAAAAAAACCCTCAATGGACATGACTTTGAAACATGTAAGATTTTCAAAAGATACATAAAATCAGTCTTTCATTCAAATATCTATCTACTATCCCAGAGATGCTACTGAGTTTGATATGGTTTTAGGTGTGGAAATATGAAAATGATAAGCTTTCCTTAATTAATTATTATTTTTTAAAAGCCAACCAATAAATGTTGACTGCAACTATTATGTATTGCAAACACACAGTAATAAAAATATAACAAAGCATGGTGAGATGGTACCTAAGTATGAATGCACTTCTCTGAAATGCCTAAGATGACTCTCAAATAATTAAAGGCTTACCAAGTAAAGGAAGCTAATTAATGATGAAGCAGCATATATCATGACGTTGAAAGAAGACACCTTATAATATATTCTAGAATTACAAGTTTTTCAGCTTAAGCATGGAGTCTCTATAAGAAGAAAGTTGAGATTAAAAAACAAAAAGCACAAGTCAGGTCTTTTCAAATGATTGGAGCTTGTTTTATAGCTTCATGGTAAGCCTTGATGCGATAAGAATCTCCTCTGAGAAATATCATTTTGGCATCAGTACTGAGGGTATGTGAAAGAAAAGGATCCTGGATATACAACAATCTGTTGAAAATATTTTTGATCATCCAAAGAGAAGAGAGAACACTTTGATAACTAATTGATTTGGAGTATAAAAAGAAAAAAGTTATCTCCTGGGATTTAGGCTTGGAATAACCAATGGGGGATAAGCTTATACAGTAAGGTTAAATATGAGTTTGATCTGGAACTTCCAAATTGCAGGAACCAATATAAAACTGTTCCAAAGTGACCCACTCTCACTATAGACTCTACAAAATTCCTTCAGATAAAGCCTTTTAAAAAAGAGTTCACAGCCCAAAATCATAAAATGTACAAGGAAATGTTCAGGGGGGAGAGTAAACAGTCACAAAGAAGTTCAGGATTGGAAATAATCTAACACTGTGTAATAATGTGTAGCAAATAACATGTATAAATCTAAATAATAATTTATTGCATTAATAATTTATAAAATAATCTAATAGAGGCTACAAAACCACTTATTTAATAATTTTAAAAATAAGGATACAAAAACCAAAAAAGAAAGAAAAGGATGTTATTTTTCTAATGATGAATTCTGAAGAAACCAAACAGAACTTGATTTTTTAAAAATAGAGCTACTATAAGGAAAAACATTAATAAATGAGCTAACAGTAAAAACAAAGGAAAGTAACTGGAGAGAAAGTTTTAAAAGCATATTACTATAAACTACAATAATTTGACAGCATGGCCCTCAGCACCAGCAATACAAGTTTCAAAAATGGAGTAATATCATCATTATGCTGAGGGGAAGAAACTGCCAACTTTTAAGCATATGATCCAAAAATCAGTTACTGAAAAATGAGAGTAATAGGAAGACATTTCAGACAAAGACAAAGAGCATTCACTACTCACAGAACATTGCTAAAAGAATACTAAGGAATATACTTCAACACAAATCGTGCTGACCGCAGGAGGAAGAAATAGGATACAAAAAAACAAGAGTGAGAAAATGAATGGGTAAATAATGTGTATAAATCTAAATATTCATTAACTGCATTAACAACAATGACTCATTTGGAAGTCATAAATACAAGGTGAAACTAAAACCCTGGACAGCATCACCATGTAAACCGGATGCAGGAAGGGACCAATCTGAATTAATGTGCTCTACAATGCTCACATGTTTTGGAAGGGTAGATATTATTTAATGTGAGACTTTGGTAAGTAAGCACATTAAACACTCGCTAGTGCTTATTAAAAGAACACAAACAGAAATATAATAGAGGGTAAAATAAAAAATAAAGAGGCTGAGTGTTTAGCTCAGTGGTTAGAGCACTTGCCTAGCAAGTGCAAGACCCTGAGTTCAATCCCCAGCACCAAAAAAAGAAAAAACAAAACAACAACAACAAAAAAAAAAACAAAGAAAGAAAGAAAGAAAAGTCACCAGTCTTCCAGTAAGTAAGAGAAAAGGAAGAAAAAAATATGGGGGCAGGGGGGCAAATAGACAGCAGGGCAAATACAAAACAGAAAACAAAAGAAGTTCAAATGGATCTCTAATCACACAGATATAAATAGACTACAAAAAGAGAAAGTCAGGTTTTATTTGAGAAACAAAATCAAATGTGTATTGCAATGTCACACTGTTTCCATAAACATGTACAAGTATTATGTGTCAAATATATATACGGAGAAATAGCAATTAATAAAATCATAAAGTGACTAAGGGATAAAAAAAGAAAGAACCAAAATCCAGCCATATGTTGTTAGGAGAGATACATTTAAAAAGTACTCAAATAGTTTAGAAGGAAATAGGTGAAAAGACATAAAAAGGTAGCTGAAGTGGCTATATTAATATGAAACACAATATTATGTCAATATGAATGTAATTACTCCCCAATTATTACAAAAGGACAAAAGGAGAACTTTACCAAGAAGACATACTATTTACAATTTGCAGGCACCTGATATTTTAACTTCCAAAAGCATGAAGAAAAATTAATAGAATTACAAGAAATAAATTGACAATTCACAATTATAATGTCGAATTTGAATATATTTCTTTCAACAATTAAAAAAGAAGATCCAAAATTAGGAATACATGAGATTTGAATGGCATAATTACCTAGTTTGGTCTAATGACCATGTGTAGACATCTACACCCTAAAATTATTTCCCAGATCATATTAAACATTTACAACAGTTTCCTACATTAATTACAAATAAATTATAACAATAAAAATTAATGCCAAAAAATATAACAAAACTCATATGATCAGATATTTTAAAGAATATCAAATAATATTTGAGTAAAAAGAAATCATGATAGAAATTATTAAAACTTTTAAACTAAATAATAACAAGAATATTATATCTCAAAATTTGTGGGAAAACAACCAAACCAATAGTAGAGGGCATTTATAACCTTAAATATTTATATTAGAAGTGGAGTAAATGAAAATCAATGAAAAATAAATTCAGTTCTAAAATTTAGAAAAATTAAGATTGTTAATAAAAAGGGAAAAAACTGAAAAAATTTTGACATTCAGATTAATCAAAAAAGAGGAGGCATAAATGAAAACATGCATAATTTAAAGGATGATAGAGAGGTACCCAAGAGACTTGCAAGTGCATGAGTACTATGAACAATTTCCTAGAATATTCTTTTGTGTAGGTTTTCAAATTTATTGACATGAAAAACTTACTAAAGTGACTTACAAAGAAAGAGCAAATCTGAATATGGCTATTTAAAGAATTGAAAATGTAACTAGTCCCCAGTACACCACCTTAATGCTAAAGAGGGATCTGAACATACTTTTGAACACCCCTCATTTTCTCTGTTTTCTGGAATAGTTTCTGTAAGAGAAAGAAAATGAGTCAAAACAATTAGGATCACAGTACAGTAAGGTTTTCTGTGAAGCTTGACAAGTTGATAAAAAAAAATGTATAAGGAAAAATAAACGACTAAACAATCTTTAGGGGGAGGAAGGGGAGATTTGCCTGACAGATATCAAGACTTACTATAAAGATGTAACAATTTTTTTTTAAGTGTTAGTGACATGAGGAAAAAGAAGAAGATAAACTGACCAGAATAGAAACCCTACACACAATCCTAAAAATGTCTGGGAACACTGTATGTGATGGAGGTGGCATAATAAATCAATGGGAAAAGATAAATTGTTTAAAAAGTAGAGCCAAAAACCTTAGTCACACAAAAAAGTACAAAACTGGATCCCTACCTAGCACCCAAATACAAAAATAGATTTCAAATAAATAACCTAATATATAAAGCAAAATGGAAAATTTAAAAAGAAATAGACTTTATTTTATCATTCAAAAACAATTTCTAAAAGAAGATACAATTAAGCATAAAGGCATAGAAAGGAATATTCATAGATTTAACTATATAGAGAAAGTCAGAACAAGGCCTTACATGTTCTTTAGATTGTCAAAATTAATAACCTTGGTAATACCAAGTATCATACCAGAGTAGGAGGGAGATGAGGAGAGATCTAAGGAAAACAGAAACTCGGTCACTGCTCTTACCAAGGTAAAAGGTACAATCAATACAAGCTGGAATTCGCTGGCAAAGTTACAGACTCACACAAACCATGACCCAGCAATTTTAGGTCCAGCTATTTATGCTAGAAAACTTTTCACATGTGTTGGCAAGAAGACTTGAATGAGATGTTCAATACAGCACTGTTTGTGTTAGATGAAAAGCAGAAACAATGTATTTCTAAGTAGAAGAACAAAATAATAAATGGTGATATAATCATAGAATAGAATATTAGACAGTAAACTGAATAAATCAGCATGGATTTATCTCAAAACAAGACATCGAGTGAAAAAGTAAGCTGGAGAATGATATGCATAATATAACACCACTAATGTACATTTTTAAATGTATCAGAAAAGCATTTATAGCTTACAACAGGACATATATAGCAAAAGTACAAAAAAGGACGTGGGAATATTTTATGTACACTCCAGGGAAAAAGGAGGGATGGACTTTTACATTTTAGTGTGAAAGCTTCCAGTTTCTGGCCATTCAGTGTAATGTTGGCCGTTGGTTTATCATATATGGCTTTTATCAGATTGAGATATACACCCTCTATTCCTAATTTCTGTAGTGTTTTTATCATGAACGGGTGTTGGATTTTGTCAAATGCTTTTTCTGCATCTATTGAGATGGTACAGAATTAATGTAATGAATGTGACCATTGTATGTAGAATGTACCAATACATGTTCTTGGTTTAAAATAAAATTAAAAAAAAAAAGTAAAGCAAAAAATCAATAATTTAAAATTACCCTTTAAAATAATTAATTTTGATTAGAGTTTCAAAATAAAGTCACTCTATAGTAGTATAATTGCATATGTAGCTGAATACATTTAAGAAAACACTACAGAACTTAATTTCAGATTTGAAATTTTAGAAATAACTTATGCCTGAGTGTGAATCATGAAAATACTTTATCTACAACAAAACTTTTAATTTTAATATACTTCCAATTAAAAACAAATGACTCAAGTGAAGTTAGCAATAATTGTAAGTTTGGTCTAGATTAATAGACATGAATATCTAAAGGAGGAATGGACTTTTAACAACATCTCCAATAATTTATTTCTTTTATAAAAGAGAGTTCATTAACAGATTTACAAGATGTTAATATCTAGGTACATGAGTATTACTTTTTGTTCTTCTTAATACAGGGGGAACAGTTCACAATTTAAACAAAATGAGGTACTGAATATATAACATAAAAAAAAGAGAGAGAGAGTCGACAATTCCATTTGAAATCCTGCCCACATGTGGGTGTTCTCGAGCCAGGCATGGGATCTCGCCTCAGACAATTGCTGATCAAAGCAAGTCCACCCAGGGCACAAGTCCTAAGCAAAGGCCCATGAGTTCCCTCCAGGTTTCATAGGTATACTACATGGTAATTTCTAGACCAAGGATTTCAAGTACTGGTAGTTAAAAGAAATGAATACACATACATATACTAACATTCACAAAAGAAAAAGCATTGGAACACAGAAAAATAGGAAAACTAATCTCAGACTAATCAAAAGGTTTTTGTAATGAAACCAGTTTACCTTCATGGAAAACTACATTTTTCTCATCTTTTTCATTTTGCCTCAGAACAGTGAACACTTCCTCACTGACTAGGAAGAAACCATAAACCAATGTTTGGGGACTGCTTGTTTCAGGAACATACTTGGCATTCAGTGTCCAGCCTATCAACAAAACTAGCATTATAATGACGCATTTGTACCAAGCTCAAGTGTATTTCAGGTTACATGCTGACTTTTTCCATCAAGCCTTCCTGTTTCATGTTCCAGTGAGAAACATGGGTTGTCCAAGACTAAATGCACAATACACTATGAATCATATCACATTTACTTATGGTCAATTATGAAAAGTGGATTCTTTTGTGGGTTCAAGAAGTACTATAATTCCATCCATTTTTGCTAGGTCTTGCCTTGCATATTTTTGTTTAATTCAATAAAACATGCACAAACCACATTTAAATATTAGAAAAACACTGTAATTTGGAACTACTATTCTTAAAGATAAATGCTTTTTAATCTTCTCAAATTTGGCACATTAATATGCCTTCACTTTTGCCCAGTATGGCATGCATTTGGTTTCCTGGGGTAAATGACAAGACCTGGCCAACTTTGAAGAATTTGAAAGGAAGAGTTAATACATAATACTGAAAATAGAAGGCTCCTTGGATTTTGTTGCAAGTAAGGCTAAAGGGAAAGTTAAGAGGTAAGATGGTGGTAAGATTTTATAAAAAGCAAAACACTGCCTAGTAAATTAACTTTGTGACATTAGTCGAGTCAGCTGCAGGACAGCGCAACCTACTAAACAAATGGGTTGCTTTTCCATTTACTCTGCGCCCAATCCCAAAGCCATTATCATTGACTTAATCAACCTCAGAATTTATCATCTATTTTTTCCACATTTTTATTAGTGCATACTAATTATACAGACTAATGATTTTTATCTTGGCAGATTTGTACAGGCATATAACATATTTTAATTAATCCCCCATCACCTCCCTTTTCCCATTCTCCTCTATAGTTTCACATGTATTCCAGGGGAGGTTTCAATCCTTATTTTTTTGTAGGGGGGTGCTGGGAATTAAACTCAGGGCCTTGTGCTTGCAAAGCAAGCACTCTAGCCACTGAACTAAATCCCCAGCCCCTCAATCCTCATTTTGAGAATATTCATGTCCCTGATTGTCTGCCCTTATACCCCCTTTCTCCCTTCTTGTCTAATAATAGTCTCCCTTCTACTTTTTTGACATCTTTCTTAGAGTCCACATATTAGGGAGGACAGACAATATTTGATATTTGTCTTTCCAAATCTGGCATTTCACTCAACATGATAATCTCCACATTTATTCATTTTTCTACAAATGAAAAAATGTTGTTCTTTTTATGGCTCAATAATACTCCACTGTGTACATATATCACATTTTCTTTATTCATTCATCTGTTGATGGGCATCTAGGCTGATTCAAGCTATACTACTCCCTAGTATATACCCTGAGGAATTAAAGTCAGTATTCCATAGAAAGACCTGCATACCCATGTTTATTGTGGCACAATTTACAATATGACTTGACATCTATTGAAGACTGTGTTGGAATTTCTATCTGAATCTTACATGAAAATCTCTGCCTTCAATGGGTTTTCAACCTAAGTACAAAATAGAAAATAACTACTATGAGAAGCAAAGGGTCATAAAATGATGTAAAAGATCAAGTTAAATATAATTACTTAAGGTATACATATTTAATAAAACTACCATATAATACAACCTATACTAAAGCCACTGGAGCAGTAGTAGTAAATGGAGTAACACTAAAATCAATCCATATTTAGAAATATCAACATGCCTACCACTCTTTTCTTATTTTAATAGAACAGAAAGTTATAGTTAGAATAATGTGTGATTTTGCTGCTCAAATATTAACCCTTCAACAAACATGTATTTAAGTCACCGTATTCTATAACTTTTCCTTTTCCCCCAACCATACCACGTAACTTCAACCACTCATTCCAAAGGACATTTGAGCCTGTACCAAGTGCTGGGGGTCAATAACAAAGCTTCCAGTTAAGAGTTACGGTTTATTTGATCACTTGATCAGGTAGCATGGCTAATAAAACTTGATTCTAAATATCTGTGCAACACTGTGTCATTTTATTTTCCTCATCTTTGAAGTGAATAATTAAAGTTTTAATCTCTTGCAAAATCTCAGTGGTACTTCTCAGTTTTCAGACAGCATAAGTGCCCCCACCAGTAACCAAATCACACAGCAGCCTCTTCCCCGTGAGTTAGCTTCCCTCAGAACCTGATGAGGAACACTGCACTCTGCTCTGAACACTCACTCACGTGTTTTTTAAAAATATATGTACTGAGTGACTCAAGTTCCTCAGATGGAAAATGATTTAATCTGTAGTAACATCTGACTGTGCATATAACGCACACAAGCAGCCCTGACATTTTATGAATAGGGAAATGAGAGAGAGTGTTAAAGAAGGCTTGACAGCAAGAATGAAAGGGTGAAGATTCAACTTAAGCTGTTGAAAGCCTAACAAGATAAAGACAGGCAGGAGAGAGTCTCCTTAAATGTGATGAAATAAGACCTGAAGGGAAGGCACCATGGAGAGATTGACGAGTATACACTTTGAAACGCAAGATGAATGTGTTCAACCTGACAGTAACATGTGGTTAAATTAATCAAAGTACCAATAGCCTTAAATGGTAGGAGAGAATACAGATTTATGCAGCAATCATCTTTGATGGTAGGTGTGGAATTTGAGAGAGATCAAAGAGGGGAAGCTTTCCAGAGAAAATCATAGTTTTGCATATACAGCATTCACATAACATGTAAATGTTAACTACTGATATTTCACTGTCTTCTCAGCCTGCCTTGTGTTTTACTTCCTCCACTTTAAAAATTGAAAAGAGGATTAACATCAGTTTCTATTTCTGCCCAAAGAGAATATTTAATGTTAAATAATATGCTCTTCTCATTTTCGAAAGGGAATTTTGGAGGGTGGAAATTTACAGAGAGCAAGTTTATTGGTAAAATAACAAGTTGACAGTTTACACCATCCAGTTCTCCCCCAAGGGGGTCATACGTGATGCGGCCCCAAACACCACACTCCTTTTTTTGTGATGGAGATCGAACTCAGGGCCTTGTGCTTGCTAGGGAAGCACTCTAACTGCTGAGCTGAATCCCCAACCACTTCACGTTCACTCTTTACCTCACTCTTACTTGAGTTACTCTGCATTGCAAAACTGCTTCCTGAGAAGTTAGATGCCACAAGTTCTACTCATTGAGGATGGTATTAAAGCAAAGAAGAAATAAAAATATTTTCAAAACATTCTCACCATGTTCATAGCAGCACAGTTTGTAATAGCTAAGTCTTGGAAACAATCTAAATGCCCAACAGCTGATGAATGGCTAAAGAAGATGTGGTTTTTCTACACAGTGGAGTACTACACCACCATAAAAAAGGATAAACTAGAGTCATTTGTATGTAAATGGATGTTCCTTGAGAACATACTATTAAGTGAAATAAATCAGACACTTATTAGTACACATCAAATTGTTTCTCTGATATGAGAAACCATAAGTGTAAATAAGGACAAAGGGGTAGAATAGATATTATGTTTAAAAAAAAGAAAGAGAGATAGTATTCAAAAGAGAGGAGAACTAGATAGGGAAAAGGGGGATAAAGAAGAAGGTTAAAAGAAAATTAAGATGAAAGGGGAAAAAATGGTAAAGTGTAACTACACTTGTTGCAAATAGGGTGGGGTGGGTGAATGGAAGAGAGGGGAGGGGAACGGGGGGAAGAGGGGGGAAAACCAAGATGTATCATGTACAGGTACAAAATAACCATGTTGATTATGATCATTATGTATACAATGTACCATTACATGTCCTTGGTAAAAATAAAAAATTTAAAAAAAAAACCATTCTCAAGGATAACTACTGGAATGAATTAGCCCTTAAGTTACTAAAATGCTCGCCTTACTAAAATATCTCACGGAATACACTCATCACCAAGTTTTATTATATACCATGGAAGATCATCTTGTCTTCGCCTACGCACTGACTAATTAAGATCAATAAAGCAGTTATTCTTCAAGAGATAGTGATAGACTGCAGAGCATTTGTATTTTGTGCAGGTCCTTGGCGTGGTGATTCTCATTCATCTTACTACTTCAAGCTTCCAGCTGAAAATCACTGCCTTAATGGGAAGAAAATTCCTCTGAATATCGTAAACTTTCTACACATGGCACCTCGCACCTTCAGCCTCTCCTTAAAAATCAATAGTTATAATAGAAGGAATAGGAGAGAGTCGATAAATGGTAATAGTGAGGATAAAAAGGAGAATCCTGTTTGAAATTCACATCTAGGTTAAATCCTTTCTGTTGTGAGTTTTCCACTTTTCTCCTTTCACAAGATGAATTTGGAAAACAGTCGGTCATCATGCTTCTCTTTATAGTCCTTCACACAGTTAAGGACTGTTATTAAGTCACCTCTAAACCTTCTCAATACTGGTAATCCCAATTCCATTCATCTTTTTTCATCAGTGCTGTTGTTCCAACCCGTTAATCATTTTCATTGCTCTCCTCTGGACCCTATCCAAGTTCTCCACGTATCTTTAGGCTTCTGTGAATTATGTGACCAGTTTATAGCTTTGATAAGCCTGGGTGGTGGAAAAGGTAGAATCTCATCACAACAGACCATAAATGTATACGGGAGAAGGTCAAAGATGACAGAGCAGATAGTTTGATTGTATGGGAAGTTTCTATGCAAATCTGATACTTGTTTAAGTATTTATTCTTCTGTGACTATTTGTAAATGCATCACATCCCAGTATTCTGAGCTACAATTTGAGTCTGTATTTTACATATCTACCTTTTTAGTGCCAATCTATACCTGGTTCTTTTATGTAATAGAGAAAAGAGACTACATTTTCCCAACAGGTTGATTGCATCATGAGCATAAACAACTTTTTAATAGCAAAGATCTACCTATATTAGCACAAATAAGAAGTACACTAGGGTATGTCTGTTGTATCTCCAGTATTCATTCTTTCCATTTTTTTTTCCCAAATGAGACTAACTGGCCCACTCTGAATATAGTTTGGACATTGCTCTCATAGTCAAAACTGTGAACAGAGCTCTTCAGTTTCAAAACCATTAGCCAGGTCGTACTTATGGAAGGCAGCATAGCACAATGATGGTGATGGGTGGCCAGCACCTACAAGCTGGGAACATTGCGCAAGTTAGGACTCTTCTCCTGTCAGAGCATACAATAAAAGATCTGTATCATAGGTCCAATAAGAGCATTTGGTGAACCGCTTGTGCAAAGCCTTCAGAAGAGCGCCTGGCACATAGCAAACATAAAAACACTACCAATGAAGGAGCTGCTTCAGGTTCAAGTCATGAACATGGAAAGTAAATAAGAACACAAATCTGTCCCCTTCAATGCACGGAGGACACAGGAGCCTCCTCTAGCAAGACAAAACACAGCAGTTGTGAGGAAATCACAGAGCAAGGGAAACGTTGTGGTGGCCAGTGGCAGAATATCTCACCACTGGAAATAAGCAGGGATATGCAGAGCCAGTAGTTCACTGGATTCAATGTGTAACTAGCTGCCCCTATGAACTTTAAAGTTTTCTTGAATAAAGATGTCACACCCATCTTTGGAAATACATATATTACTATGTCAGAACCAAGCATGCATATGGAAATTATTAGTATCCCTTGGCTAAGGATTTTAGTTATAAAACATTTGTGGTGTTTATAATCCAAAAGAGAGGGTTCCTCCACTTTTCTAAACTGCCTCATTTTCTTTAAAGATCACTGTTATCCATACCTCATTTGAGATCAAGCAAATTGTCAAATTAACATGTTTTTGCAGGGAGCCAGTGCCACTGCTTCCTTAAAGGAATGCTGCTCTTCCAAGGGTTATCAGTAAGCTACTGCACTGGCTTCTAGTGCCAGTCGCTCTTCCTGACTGGCCATTTCCTCTCTGGCTGGAGATAACCCTGCAGTGACTCCAAATTCTTCCAGCATCTGATTCCATCTCCATCATAAGCTTTCCCTGGATCATGGCTGGACCTAAGCAGTTCCATGTCTTGGTTCATTCCCAAGATCCCAAGCTGACTTTTGGTTGAACTTCAGTGCAAAATCCAAATCATGTGACAATCAAAAGGAAAACAATGACTTTTTCTTGATCCCATTTTCTAAATATATAGTAATGAACAATAAAAACAAGTAACTGTAATGACTACTGAGAATTTTTTGGGGGGGAGACCCATATAAAATAGGTTATGTTTCATAAAACACAGACAATTAGACCTGTGGAACATAGACCTTAGGAACAATTTTGGCTCTCTCTCCATTCAAACTGTTAACCTATTTCTCACCTCTTCATTGCCAATATACCCCCTGAAAAAGAATCTATAAATTCATATCAGGTTAAAATGAGAAGAATCTTTATTTCTTTAATCCTATGCACTCTGATTTTACAATATCTTTCATGCTAAGACTGCTCTCCATTCTCCTGCCTCCCGATTTCCTACATACCATCAGACACCAGGTCCTGATGATTCTTGCCTTACTATGTCATTCCCTCTATTCCTAGAGCCACAGTTTACTTTAGGTCTTTAGCATTTATTCCCGATGCTTCTTTTGCAATAGCCATGAACTACTCTCCAGTTTTTCTTGCTTACAATTCATCCTGCATATCTTTGCCAAATTAAACATCCTAAAACATAATTCTGATTGTATCTCTTCACATTTCAGACATTCCAGTGGTTCTCCATTATGTCTAAATAAAGTTCAATGCATACAAGATGCATGTGTTTGTTGAGTGAATCAGTGCAAAGCACTGATTGCTTTAGCAATTAATTTTCTGTTACCCATGAACCCTTCACACATAACCAGGAAGGCAGGGTTATAACTGCATTGCCAGCCTCTGAAGAGAGAGTAAAATAGTTGCCCACACTATTGTGAGTGCTGGAGGAACTGAAGCAACTGCTGAACAGCTATGCAGAGAAAATTGAAGAAAATCCCCTCTCAAGATGAGCTCTTAATAAGTAAGTTCACACAAAAAATTTAGCACTGTGAAAGACAATCAAAAAGCCCAACAGGAAAGAGAACATGTAGAAACAAACAGAACTAAGAAATCTAAAGAGAACTTTTAAGCAGTGATGTTTTCAAATGTTCAAAAAGGAAAAGGAGGATTAGCATCAATGAAACAAAATCCAAGTTATAAAATAGAGCAATGGTTACAACAAAAGACCAACTAGAAAATTTGAAATAGAAGAGTTTGAAATAAAAATTCCACATATGGACTAAATAGTAAACTGGATAGAGCTGAAGAAAAAATTACTGAACTTGATGATGAAACCAAATAAATTTCATAGATTGTTAAGAAACAAAGAGAAGTTGAAATATAGAAAATATATGAACCTACATATATATGTTTATAAAGAAATCAGTTTATGTGACTATATATACATATACATACTAGGAGAAGAGAAGCAGTATTTGAAGAGATAATGGGTAAAATGTTTTCCAGATTTAAAAAATAGGACTTGAGGAGACATAAGAAGCATCAAAAAAGAAAAATCCAAACCTAGAGACACTGTGTTGAACCTTTCAAATATCAATGATAAAGAAAAAATTCTTAAAAGCTTTTAGAGGGGAAAAAAATAGATTACCTATAACAGATTACCTATAATGACAAAACTGTTTTCCCCCAACATCCAAAGCTAATAAAGACACGATTAAATAGCTTCAAAGTGCTGAGGGAAAATAACTGAACCATAATTCCATATCCATTCAAACCATCAAGAAAGAAAGAAAGAAGAAAAGAAAGAGAGGGAGGGGGAGAAAAAGGGAGGAGGAGGAGAAGGGAAGGGAGGTACAGGGGAGGAGAAGGGAAGGGAAGGGAAGGAGGGGAGGGGAAAGGGGAAAAAGACATTTGCAGACTTAGAATAATTTTTTAAATGTTAACTATTAATGAACAATTTTTCATTTCTGTAAGTACTAAAGAATGTATATATATTATATATGTATTGTATAATATATATTGTATAATATGTATTGTATAATATATATAGGGAGGGGGATAGGAGAGGAGAGGAAGGGGAGAGAAGGAAAAACAGGGAAGAGAGGAGGGTGCAAGGAACAGGGTGACCAAGTAAGTCAGTAAAACATGCTGATCTGTATCTAGAGTATTGATTCTTTAAGAAGATGGTAAAATTACAATTCTAGGAAACAATGATATGTAAATGAGATTTGATGACCAGAGTGTGAAAGACAAAAAGGATGTTAAAATGTGTTCAAGTTCTTATCTTCCACAGGAGAGAGTTAGCAATACTAACTCTAAGTCTGTTTAGAAAAATTAAAAATTACATGCTAAGAGTAACCAGTAGACAAAAAGCAGGAATAAAAAGATAGAGCTTGATAACATTTAGTAAGTTCTCTTCCCTATGATTTTCTAGCCACACTTATTATCTCCAGAAAAGAATTTTCTTATTAAAACTACAGGCTTTGCCTTACAACCAATTAGGACAAGTGTGGAATTTCCAAACCAGACAGCACTGTATTCAATCAGTCATATTTTATAGTTTTAAAAATAATATTTAATAATTTA
>PVJO010012823.1:0-53888 GCA_004026905.1 Hystrix cristata | reverse complement strand
CTTCCTCCTTTGCCTTCCTTTCTTGCCTTCTGCTGCAGTACTGGGGGTTGAACCCAGGGCTTCACACTGCACTACACCTCTAGCCCATTTTGAGACAGGGTCTCACTAAATTGCCTGGACTGGGTTTAAATTTGCAATCCTCCTGCTTCGGCCTACCAGAGTGCTTGGATTACACACGTGGACTGCTACACCAGGTTCAAGCCCTTTTCTTTTTTTTTAAAAGTCCTTTTCTAAAGGAACAGAACAGAAACCCTTTCTGGTGGAGCAGAGGCCCAAGTGGTTTTTGAGGCTCCAGGAACCCAGATTCCTCCTGACTGGTGGAAGGAGGAGGGCTGCTCTTACAACAAAAAAAAAGAAAGAGAAAAATTCTAGTAGTAATGAACCTAAAGCAATGAGTAGGATAAAGTTCCATAAGCTTATACCTCACACTTAAGCTTTGTCTCTTACATGTTTTTGTGGACTGTACTTATTTTGGTGCTGGGGATCAAACCTAGGGCCCTGCACATGCTTAAGAATAAGTCTTAAGGGCTGGGGATTTAGCCAAAAGTGAACACTTGCCTAGCAAGCACAAGGCCTTGAGTTCAATCCCCAGCACCAAAAAAAAGGTCTTGGTTTTTTTTTAATCTTCATCTTCAAAACCCATGGAACAGGAAGGTGCATTGGGGACATATTAATGTACTATTGAACCCTTGTTACATGCCAGTTATTCTATTCCTGAAATCGTTTTACAACAGCTTGGTGTTTTATATTTTTATCACCTGGGTCATAGATGAAGGTGGGTTTGGAAAATGAAGGGCAGTTTTGTGATCACCCAGCTGGTAGAGTACAGATTTAAACTTAACCTTTTCCACCATATGCATGTCAAGATGTACTTCAGGGGTTGAGGATTTAGCTCAGTGGTAGAGCACTTGCCTAGCAAGCACAAGGCCCTGAGTTCGATCTCCAAAAAAGATGTGCTCTAGACAGCCAGGCATGGTAACACACCCCTGTGATCCCAACACTCAGTAAGCTGAGGCAGGAGAATTGCTGTGAGTTCGAGGCCAGCCTGGGCTACATACTGACTTTGAGGCCATCTTGAACTACATAGCGAGACCTTGTCTCAACAAAAAACAACAAAAAAAAATGTGCTGTAGTTGAAGTGTGGTCGGGAACACAGCCTGGTGAAGAAGGGTTGGAACAACCAGGCATGGTGCCACACACCTGTCACCACAAACAACACTCAGGAGGCTGAGGCAGCAGGATTACCACAAGTTCAAGGCCAGCCTGGGCTATATAGTAAGTTCAAGCCCACCCTGAACTATACCACAATACTCTGTCTCAAAAAACCCAAAAGACAACCAAAAAAAGAAGGGTTGGACAGGATGAGGGTTTCTTCCTCACAAGGACACTGACAGATTGGCCTAGAGTCTGAAAGCCTTGCATTGAGCACCCTGGGCCTGCTTAACTTTATTCAACCCACAGCCTTCCCTGGTCCCTGCTCTGCTGCCTGGGGCCCTCCTGGATAATGCTTCACGCTGCACTTGCGATACATGGCCTTTGCACAAACTCAAATCTTACCCATTTTTTTTTTTTTTTTTTTTGGTGCCGGGGATCGAACTCGGGTCCTTGTGCTTGCAAGGCAAGCACTTTAACCACTGAGCTAAATCCCCAGGCCCCAAATCTTACCCATTTGTATTTGTGTTCCTGAAATCCAGGGCCTTGCACACACACACGAGGCAAGTGCTGTACCATCGAGCTACATCCCAACTCCCTTGTGCTTTTAAAATGAAGTCTCCCTACGTTACCTACCCTGGCCTGGGAATACTGAGCTCAAGTGATCCTCCTGCCTCAGCCTCCCCAGTGATGTGGACTACAGGCTCACACTCCCGAGTTCATCCCAGGTCTTTTTTTTTTTGGTCTCTTTTTTGTGGGGAACAGGGTCTCACCATGTAGTTCAGGCAGGCCTTGAACTCACTACATAGCCCAGAATAGCTTCGAACTCAGGGGAGTCCTTCTGCCTCAGCCTCCCAAGTGCTGGGATTACAGGTGTGTGCCACCACACCCAGTTTATCCCGGTTTTTTGTTGTCGAATTGGCTTATTCAGTTGCCAGGGTCCTTTGTAAACACCGGTCATGGTTGGTAGCGCGTAGTTAACTGCTGTTACTAAGGGACATCACCCTGTAGACTTCGCTTTGCTTTCAAAGAGCTTCTACTTTTGACGTGCACAAGGAACTGATTCAAAGTAGTAAATGCACAGACTTTTATGAGGGAAAGAGCCGTCCGTGGTTGTAATCAGGGAAGTCAGAATTTGAGAGCCCTACAGAGGCTGAGGCAGGAGCATCGCGAGTTTGAGGGCCAGGCTGGGCTACACACACCATCTCAAAACACAAAAGGAACAGGATCAGAATTTTGTATCAGATTTCTCCCAACAGAGCAGGTGGACTCGCTCTACAGAATGAACCCAACAGCCAACTGCAAGCGGCGTGGAGCTCCGCACATGCGCACACGCAAGGCTGGCCCTCCTTACGGGCAGCGCTGATGCGCGCGCAACCGCTGAACCCCTCAACTGCCGCTTAACGTTCGGCCCCGCCCCTCTATTTTGGCCCTCGCTCAGCTGCAGCGTGGCCGGAGCCCGCGCCGCGCCGCAGCACGTGCGCCAAGGCCTGTGGCGGGCAGTGTAAGCGCATGCGCAGAAGGCGTGAGTGCGAAGGCGGGAAGAGATGGAGAAACCCGGAGTATGTGGGGCTGCTTCCCTTCACATGGGTGGCGGGTGGACGGGAAAGGGAGGGCCGCGAGGCCGGCCGTTCCCCGCAGTCCTGAACCTGACCACTTTTCTCTCCCAACCGGGCCCCCTCGAGTCCCGCCTGGCCCCAATTTCCTGACCGACGGACCCGGCGCCCTGACTGATGAACTCTGGGACAGTGCGACTTCCGCCCGCGGTGTCCTTGAGGGCCGGCCCGCGACGGCCGCTCTGGGGCTCCCCGTGGGTCCCCCTGTCCGCGTCCCCTCCCCTCAGCGACCCGCGTGCCCGCAGGCAGACCTGTCCGTTGCGGAACTGAGTGACCAGGCGCCGCCGGCTGTGGCAGAGGGCGAGGAGCAACCAATCCCTGAGGACGGCGGCACCACTGAGGAGCCCGGCGGGGGCCAGGCCAGGTGAGGACCAGGCCAGGCATGGGACCCCCACCCCCACCCTTTGTGTTTTTCATTTTGAGACAGGGTCTCCGTAAATTGCCCCGGCTGGGTTTGAACTCAAGATCCTCCTGCCTCAGGGGACAGGTGTGGGCCACCACCCACGCCTGGCTTTCTTGAAGCTCGTGTTCCAGGGAGACTGAAACATTCTCAGTGCCAGGCATGGTATTGGGTGCTGGGTGCTGAGGACGAAGCAGTGGCTGACACGGAAGTAGAGACAGCGGATCCCCAGTAGTCAGGTCTCTCACCGTGTGTGTGTGGGGGGGGCTTAAGGTGGGACCCCCACAGTGCTCAAGTCTGCCCCTGCTCCAGGCCAGACCTTTCATGAAACAGCATGGTGTTCGGATGACCCCAACTGTACAGTTTTTTATATTTATATTTGTTTGTTTGTAGTACTGGGGATCAAATCCAGGGCCTCCTTACTGAGCTACATCCCAAGCCATTTTTTTGTTTTGTTTTTTTGAGCCAGGGTCTTGCAATGTAGTCCATGCTGGCCTTGAACTCACTAAGTAGCCCTGGCTGGCTTCAAATATGCATTGATCCTCCTGCCTCAGCCTCAGGAGTCCTGGGGTTACAAGCATGTACTACAACATGCCCAGTGCTGAAACTTTATTATTATTTTTTTTCTCTAGAACTTTTTGAGTATCATGTCCAATTCAATTTAATTGAATTGTGCTCTGTGTTTGTGTATGGGGTGGTACTAGGAATCAAACTGAGTTGCATCCCCATCCCTTTTTATTTTTTATTTTGAGGCTCCTTCTGGCTCCCAAGTGCTGGAATTACAGGTATGTGCCACCATGCCCGGCAGTCAGCCTTTGTATCCTCAGGTTCCATACTGGCAGTTCCGTGTCCAAGGATGGAAAAAAAAAATCATGTTAGTACTGAACGTGAACAGTTTTTTTAGTCATTTTCTAAACAATACAGTACTAACAATTATTTGATAGCATTTATTAAGGTCTATGGGAAGCTATTTGTAGGTCCTATGCAAATACTATGTCATTTGGACTTGAGCCTTTGCAAATTTTTGTTTTTTGAGACAAGGTCTCACTATGTAGTCCAGGCTGCCCTCAAACTCACAGCAGTTCTCCTGCCTCAGCCTCCCAGGTACTGGAATTACAGCTGTGCATCCTACACCTGGCTTACATCAGCAAATTTTAGTATTCAAGGAGGTCTTGGAACCAATCTCTGGTGGATACTGAAGCATAATTGTACTTGGGAGAACTGTTGGGTCACAGAAGTGATGTGCTCCTGCCATAAAGAGACCTTGTCTGCTTTATGGAGAGTGACTGGGAGGAGGGATGGAGTTGGAGGTTTTTATCCAGCCAGGAGAAAGAGAAAGGCTGTGGGACAAGGCTGGGGAGCGTATGACAGGGATGTCTCCAGCCATGGTGTGCTGGAGTGGGTTCCTTCTGACTGGCAAGAGCTGGTTGCAAGCCTGGCTGTGGTGGCACACACCTGTAATCCCAGCACTGGAGAGGGCGAAGCATAAGGATTGCCATGAATTCGAGGCCAGCCTGGGCTACATGCTACATAGTTCAAGGTCAGCCTGAACTACATAGCGAGCCTCTGCCTAAAAAAAAAAACAACTGGTTGCACACCTCTTCGCAAGCTGGCACATGGGGACTTTGTATTGGCAGCTTGACATTGGCTACTGGGGGGGACCTCGTATTGTGGCCACTGGCAGACACCATAAATCAGGACTCACCTCACACCCCCAAGAAGCAAGTTGCTCAGTACTTACAGCAGGCCACTCTCCCCTCCATCCCTTTCTGACTTGTAGTTTTTCACAGGTACTGGTTTCTGCAATGGCAAGAACACAAGTTCCATTTTTGCCTTTGTTTTTGTTGTTTGTTTTTGAGGTGTCTTGGAGCATCCATGTAAATATGTCCAGCACAGTGGATTTTCTGACCCAGAACTCGGTGGGGCAGGGTCTAGGGGAGTCATTGTTTTGGTGGCAGCTGTGGGATGAATGTGTCCACCTAGGGACAGAATGAGGAATGGCTCTGGATGTGGCCCTGAGGACTCCAGATACAAAGCCAGCCTCCCATCTTCCCCAGTCCTTGGTGAGAAAGCAGCTCTCAGGGTGGAATGGTTTCCAGTTCTGTCCTGGAAGAGGGAGACCAGAGAAAGGGAAGAAATAGTTGAAGTGCAATAATCTTGCTGCAGATAACATACTTAGACCCGCATCTGTGTTGGACATTGCAGATCACTTAGAGATTTCAAGAAACTCCACAAGAGCACTGGGCCAGAAACCAGATGGATTAAACTCGGTGTGGGGGCTAGTGAATAGATCCAGCAGCAGCCACTCAGCAACATGATTAAAATGTTAACATGTTTTGGGGGTAAAAAGTAGAGGGCGAGGAAGCAGCTCATCAGCTTTGATTCAGACCTCCCCCTTCCTGGCAGTACTTCAGCAAAACATGGCTTTGCCCAAGTGCCAAGGATGCTGTTGTGTTCCTCCTTGTGTGTTTGATTAGCCTGCCTCTCCTGGGACTGCACCGCCCGCGGTGGTCAGAAGTGGCTGGCGGATTGTTTACTTGTGTATCTGTTCCAGGCCACTCAGGGAGGGCCCAGTAGCGGGTAGCACTGGCTCACACGGCTGCCAATCACAGCTTTACCTGGAGCGAACAGATGGGCTCTTCGCTTAGACCCATTTCCTGGGCCCCCTGCCAGCCTGGGCCCTGCTAGGGAACTAGGTCCTAATCCTCAAAGCTGAATCAGGGACTCCTTGGAAGGACAGACATAATAGATGAGTGAGGCGATGTGTTCACAGTCCCCCTACCCGCCCATCCCCGCACAGCCTGGAACACCAGGCATGCTGGGTCGGGCTCGCTTCCATTCCCTGGCTTCACTCCAGAAGCCGGCCTGGGAGCCGGGGAAGCCAGTGGAGAGGACACCGTGCATTTTGTTTATTAAAGCTAATTGGTGAATGCAGGCCCAGGGAAGCCTATGATTCATTAACATCCTGATTAATATGCAGCTGCTGAGTATTAAGAAAAATGAAATAGAAAGGACCAAATCCCCAAAGGAGAGGTTGGAAAAATAAAGAAGCTCTCAGCAGACGTCTGACGCAGGCCTTTGTCCTGCCACAAAATTGGAATTAGTTGAATTCAAGTGATTTTTCACCATTTGTATAGCTGCCATGAAAACCCCTTGTAGCCTCATCCCTTGAGTCTTATAAAGGAGTGTCTCCCAGCCCCTAGCCGCTGAAGCAGGTTGTGAACAATGACACCAAAAGAAACCACCAGTGATATCATTGCTTTTAATTTCAGGGTCCTAAACTCCTGGGGAAGTTGAGACAGTGAGGTAAACTGTGGGTACGGTCAGGTATGCCATCAGGAATGTTAGAACCAGCTCCACTGTCTGTTCATTTAGATATTTGGTAAACATTTCCAAAGCCTTTGGATTACTGGAAAGCACAGCCTAGCAGAATGCAGCAGTCCCCACCCTCAGGCCTGTGTGTACACCAAAGGGGACCACTGTACATAAATGGTCAACTCTGCAGCCAGTACAGCCAAGAGTAGTGGGGTGTAGGATGGGTAGCTCCAAATTTTTTGTTTTTTTGAGACAAGGTCTTGCTATGTAGTTCAGGCTGGCTTTGAACTCACTATGTAGCCCAGGCTGACCTCCAACTCTCAGTGATCCTCCTGCCTCAGCCTCCTAAGTGCTAGGATGACAGGTGTGTGCCACAGTGCTGGGTGGAAGCTCTGAATCTTGCTTCGATGTGAAGGAGGTAGAAAGGGACAGTTCAGGCAAAGGCTGCTGGCTTTGGGAAAACCATGGAAGGTCTCAGATAGCTGGAGATGGAGGAGAAGTGGGGAACAGTAAGGCCCTGGTGCCCTTCACACTTGATCTGTGGCTGCTTGGGGTTTTATGTGAGGCTGTCATGCAGGATGAGGAGATTGAGTTGCAGTTTCAAAGGTCACCAGGGCCCAGGCAAGAAATGATAGGAATAGACCTACAAAGAATAAGAGATTGGAGAGAGATTCAGGAGGTAGAAACGAGAGTACTGTGACAGAGGATGTGGAGGGACAGAGAGAAGTCAGACTCCAGGCTGACTGCTAGGTTTCCGGCTTGCACATGGGGTGGCTATTTGTGTCATTCAGGGAGAGGAGAGGGCACAGTCAGGTGGGGAGAGAGGGCGCTGTTGATATGCAGAGGCAGAATTTGAGATACTTTTAGAGACACCTGGTGGAGGTTGACGTGCCAGAAGGTAGACATGTGTATCATTGGGAGGGTGAGAGGGATGGGCTGCAGATGATCAGTTTCGGGGTCACCAACTTGTGGGGTGGTAATGAAAGCTCTTAAGTCATTCATTTATTTCATGCACACTTCCTGCTTCTCCCATGAGGTGTAGACACTGGAGACTAGAGGATGGATCAGCTGTGAGCCCAGCCTCTGGGAGTCTAGGGGGAGGTTTGGGCACGAACAGTGACACTGGAGGTGCTATGTGCACTTGGCCCAGCACAGAACCTTCCAGAGGACCAGGATTCAGAGGGGAAGGGGCTGTTGGGCATGGCAGGTGACAAGGATTCCTTTGGAAACCGACATGCTGTGCGCCGTGAAGAGGCCATGGGGAGGACTCAGGGCTTGCTGCAGAGCATGGGGAGTGAGGGTGTCGAGGGAAGAGACCAGAGGCCAAACACAGGGCCCAGGGTGCTGTGTGTTGGGAATGGGGCAGAGGAGAGGTCAAGGGATTGTGGTGGGGATGTGCTTGGGTCTGACCACAAGGTCACTGGGGACCTTGGCACCAGCATCATTTGAAAACTGGGGCAGGAAGCTTGTTGCAGTGTGCTGAGAAGTGACTAGGTTAGAAAAATAATGCTCAGGAAGTGTATGAAATCTTTGTAGAACCTTGTCTCGATAGAAAGGAAAGAAGGAGGTGGCTGGCTAAGGGGAGTATAGGGGTTGAGAAGGTTGTTTGTGTGTGAAACAATTTGTGCCAGAATGGGGTGCAGCTCAGTGTAGAGCACTTGCCTAGCATGTGTAATGCTGTAGGTTCTATCCCCAGCCCTGCAGAGAAATTAAGGAGGGAGAGAGAAAGGCAGGAAAGAAATAGCATACACAAAAGAGAAAGAACCAGCCCAAGGAGACAAAGTAAAAACAAAAGAAGGAGAAGAGAGGGGACCAGAAGGTTGGGTGTGGTGGCAGACACCTGTAATGCCAGCAGTCAGGAAGCTGAGGCAGTAGGATCACTGTGAGTTCAAGGCCAGCCTGAACTACATAGTGAGACCCTGTGGGGGAAAAAAAAAAAAGCAAAAATAAAAATTTACTTAGGAGCTTCTACCTCCAAGCCTGCAATAGCGCTTCTTTTGCAGGAGGTGAGCAAGGTGGGAGGAGACGAATTCAGAGCTGGGCACTGCCATATTTCAGATTCTTTTGTAACATGTGGATGCACATGGAGAACACAGAGTGGAAGCTTTTGCGAGAATAGCTGAAGCCAGTGTGACAGAACACACTGGCAGTCTCAGCTACTTGGAAGGGTGAGGTGTTTGGGTCCTAAGTTTGAGGCCACCCTGGGCTACCATACTCGGCCTCAGTGAATTTTTTTCCTACTCCGAATATCTGTTTGCAAAAATGCTCAGGGAGCCCTGCTTTATTTATTTATGTGTTTTTCCAGCTGGTTGGTATATCTTGGCTGTAGCATATCTGTCTCTTTAGAGGCACTTTCCTGTCCTGACATATACACTGGGCACAGCTGTCTGCCTTGGAGGGTGATGAACTTGCATTCTTTGTGTGAAGCCAGGGCAGGAGAGGAGTGGGTCAGACAGTCATTCAACACATGGTGTAGGACCAGATGCTGGGAGTGTGGAGGGAGATGGGACACAGCCCTGTGGGGCTTGGGGGCATGAGAGGTGACAAGCTCACACAGCAGTATAGATACATGGGACTCATCAATGGCTTTTAAACAAAGCAAACAGCAAACATTGCAGTGGTCTGGGTAGGGGCTCAGAGCTCCAGTTGGAGCAGGTGCAAAGGCAGTAAGGCAAGGAGTGGTCTGACAAGGGCACGCCGCAGAGGAGAGTTCTGACTGCCTGGGCTCCTGGTCCTGCAGTTTCACAGCACACACATTCTGAGCCAACGTGCAGAGATAAGGCCAGCAGGAGACTGAGAGCCAGGAAAAGGTTTTATCGAGAAAGCATCCAAAAATGAACATGGGGGACCAGGGTGTGGCTTGGTGGTGAGCACTTGCCAGCATGGGCCAACTCCTGGGCTCCATCCCCAGCACACCCCCAAAAAACTTTACTCATAATGCATGGCTCAGATTTCTGGTTTCTTTTTGTTTTTTTTGTTTTGTTTTGTTTTTTGGTCCGTGCTGGGGATCACTCAGAGCTAAATCCCTAACCCTTCTAGTTTCTTTTTTGAAGCAGAGCTTGCCCTGACCAAGAACTATGTGTGTAGAATCCCAGATTTTTATGATCTTTGTCCCAGTGTATCATTGTCTCTCTCAATCAGATTGAGGAGCTACATGACCCTCACCTTCTTCGTTCATTTTAGCTTTTCAGACAGTTGTCACTTTTTCACCCCCTATTTCCCTGGCTAGCATAGTATTTAATTGAATTACATAATTATAGTGTCATCATGTACAGTGTGGGACAAATATAGCTTTGTTTATAAATTATTTAAAAATTAAATATAGGGGGTTGGGGATTTAGCTCAGTGGTAGAGTGCTTGCCTGGCAAGCACAGGCCCTGAGTTCCATTCCCAGCACCCCAACAAAAGAAATTAAATATATATATTTTATGGAGCTAAGGCACAAACCCAGGGCCTTATGCATGCTAGGCAAGTGTTCTGCCACTGAGCCACAACCTGCGTCTGAAATCTGGCTCATGACAACATGTACCTCATGTGATGGGAACAGACAGCTAGGTACCTTAGCCTAGGCGTCTGCTGTGGCCATCACTCATTGGGTGAGGAAAGGATATAGCAGGTGACATGAAGGTCATTTAAGAAAGCATCTGTACTGTGGGGTTAGGGATTTAGCTCAGTGGTAGAGTGCTTGCCTAGCAAGCACAAGGCCCCGAGTTTGATCCCCAGCATCACCCCCCAAAAAAAGAAAGCATCTATTTTATTACTACTACAGGTTGAGTACCCTTTATCCAAAATGCTCAGGAACAGAAACGTTTTGGATCTTGAGGATATTTGCATAGAACATCCCCAGTCCAAAAATCCTAAATCCAAGGTGCTCTGAAATCCAAAACTCAACACTCAAAATTTTTTTGATTTCCAGCAGGCATGGAGGTATACGCCTGTAATTCCAGCACTGGGGAGGCTAAAATAAGAGGATTATGAGTCTGAGGCCACCCTAGACTGCACAGTAAGACCCTGCCTTAAAAAATTTTTTTCTCATTTTGGAGAACTTCAGATTTTTAGATTATAGGTGTTCAACCTGTACTTTTTTTTTGTTCTGTAGAACTGGGGATCAAATCCAAGGCCACAGGCATGCTCAGCAAGTGCTCCATCACTGAACCACACACCCAGCCCTCTTTACTATTTGAGACAGGATCTTGCTAAATTGCTCAGGTTGGCCTCAAATGTGCAGTCCTCATGAATAGCTGAGATTACAAGCACTGGCCACCATTCAACTTGTTCTATTCATGCCCATTTCAAACAAGCAAGTTTGTGTAATAAAATGCCAGTGGGTCTGTGAGGTGGGATAGATCTTTTTGTTCTGGAATTTTTTTTATTTTATTTTATTTTTTTTTTTGTGGTGCCGGGGATCGAACTCAGAGCCTTGTGCTTGCAAGGCAAGCACTCTAATCATTGAGCTAAATCCCCGGCCCTGTTCTGGAATTTTGAGTATCTTTAGTTTGTGCTTCTGGGTCTGTTTTTTCAGTTATAAAATGGGGTGCTAGCCAGGAATGGTGGTGCACGCCTACAAGCCCAGCACTCTAGGAAGCTGAGGCAGGGGAATCACAAGTTCAAGCCTAGCCTGGGCATTTTAGTGAGATGTCTCACAATAAAAAAAATTTAAAAGCAGCTGGGGATGTAGCTTGGTGTGAAGACCCTGAGTTCGATCCCCAGTACCACACACACAAAAGAGGAGGTTGCTATGCTCATGTCTGAGGGTATGAATGGAGTGACTTAAAACACCTGCCCCATCATAGAGCTCATTTGGTTCAGATCAGCCATTCCTCCTGTGTGTGCTGGGGCTGGAAGCTGGGGCCATGCCACCTGCTAAGCACTTGCTGGGGCTGGGGATTTAGCTCAGTGGTTAGAGTGCTTGCTTAGCCAGAGCAAGGCCGTGAGTTCGATCCTCAGCACCCCCAAAAAAAAAAAAAAAAAAGCAATTGCTCTACCATCGGGCCACACCCCCATCCCTGAAAGGCTCTTAGAGTCTGGTGCTGATCTCTGTTTCCTGTACTTTCAGAAGTCAGGTTTCTAGCCCTTGTATCTCCACCTCCAGTGCCAGCCGCCAGCCGCCAGTGCTGGAAGGGAAGGCAGGACTCTACTTTTCCTCTCTGGATTCAAGCATCAACATTTTGCAGAAGAAAGCCCAGGACCTGATTGAAAGCATTAACGAGAACAGGCGGAAGGACCATGCACTCATGACCAACTTCAGGGACAGCCTCAAAATCAAGGTACAGAGTCCCCCGTGGGGGGGGGGTGCTCCTGTTGTAAAGGGGAGGGAAGGCATGTGGCTGCGCATCTGCTTATTCTAGGCACTGTGCTAGGTAGTTCACACAGCATCTTACTTCACTCTTCAACACTCAGGAAATTGGACTCATTTCATAGGGTGAACATCGGTTAGGCTGGGAATGGGGCACACACCCTTAGTCCCAGCACTTGGGAGGTTAGAGGATCAAATATTCAAGGTTGCCAGTTCTCCCCGCCCCCGCCGCGGGTCCCAGCAGCTCGGGCAGCAGGAGGAGCCAGAGCGGCGGAGGAGGAGCCGCAGCGACCGAGCAGCATAGCTCTGCAAGGTCCCCGTGTGCCACGGCCGCCCGCAGTTTCCGCATGTGCTCCCCACCCAAGATGCTCGGCGAGGTTGTCGGCTAAACCTGCTCCTGCAAAAGTGAAAACGAAGCCCAAAAAGGCAGCGGGAAAGGATGAATCTTCGGACAAAAAAGTGCAAGCAAAAGGGAAAAGGGGAGCAAAGGGAAAACAGGCTGAAATGGTTAACCCAGGAAACTAAGGAAGATTTACCTGCGGAAAACGGAGAAACGAAAAACTAGGAGAGTGCAGCCTCTGATGAAGCAGAAGAGAAAGAAGCCAAGTCCAGTTACTCACACACCATGTCTTATTAGTGGTCCCTGACTCCCTTTTACAATCCACAGGAATATTTTTTATCAACTATTTTGTAAATGGAAGTTTTTTAGAAACATTATTTAAAAGGAGGGAATCCCCCCCATCACATTTTTTAAGTGTAAATGATTTTTTTTAGAGGTGAAATCATTCGCTGGTTGTTTATTTTTTGATATAACCAGAAAATAGAGGGATAATGAATTATGGGAGGCTTTGACTGTCTTGGATGTCAGCGTAACATTCCATAGGTGGGGGGCTAGCTTTATATCCTACAATACAAAGCACAGTAAATGGCAATTTGGAGTTGCAGTCATCGCTTCTCGGCTTTTTCGCTAAGATCAAGTGTGGAGTTGCAGTCATGCATTTTAATATGTCTTGGATATTTTAAATGACTTCTATTCCCATGTTGTTTTTAGTGGAATTGTTTCCTAAAGAAAACTACTTCCTGATCATTGCCCTGTCAGAATCGTGTGCACTCTGTAACATCTTTGGTCATGGTAGTCCAGTTTTCCTAATTTTGTTAATGTGCTGTGAAAGATGGAAAATTTGAGTATGTAGTGTGTATATGATATGAAACTGTGACTCAGTGGGACTTCAGTAATGCTTTATCAGCATGTGAAGATAACTGGTACTTAATCCTCTCATGGAAAATTTGCCTCTAAATTGAAACTGGAAAGTCATTGGAATAAGTAAAAAAAATAATATATGGCTTTTTAGATTTTCGGTATGCGTGTTAAGAATTGTGTACAAAGTGAAATATCTGTACTGACCCTCAACACAACCAATAAAATCTCAAATATGAAAGACAAAAAAAAATATTCAAGGTTTGCCAAGTGTGGTGCACACCTATAATCCCGGTGCTCTGGAGGCTGAGGCTGGAATTAGAGGCCAGCCTGCGCTACATAGTAAGACCCCATCTCAACCAAACAAAACACAAAGACACCAACTAAGGTTCCAAAATAAATGATTGGGGCTGGGGCTGTAATGCAGTGGTAGAGTGCTTACCCAGCATGCATGAGCCCCTGGTTCCACCCCAGCACTAAAATGTATTTATTTAAAAATTAAAAAGGAAAAGAGATAAAGGGTTCACTGTGAGGGATCCAGGCCTAGGCACCCAGGTCTGTCTGCAGCCAGAGCCCAGCCCTCATGTTTCCCCCAGGGCGAGTGCTGTGAGAACAGGAGGTTAACCATCCTGCCCTTGGATGGCCATGTGTCCTCCAGAGACTGGCAGTGGTCTGTGATGCAAGAGTTGGTCCCTCAGCACACCTAAGATTTCTAACAAGGCTGACATTAGTTATACTCAACTTCAGAATTAATGGCTGTGCCTGGTGCCTTGAGAACATAGTCAGCAGGAAAAAAAAAATTTAAAAAGAGCTAGGCATGGTAACACACACCTATAATCCCACTACTTGGGAGGCTGAGGCAGAAGGATTGCTGAAAATTCAAGGCTAGCCTGGGCTACATAGTTCACAGCCAGCCTGAACTACTTAGACCCTGTCTCAAACAAAAAACAATCTAGTCAACAGAGCCCCCAAACTTTTTTTTGGGGGGGCAGGTGCTGGGGATCAAACTCAGGGTCTTGTGCTTGCTAGGCAACTGCTGCACCACTTGAGCTCCCCAGCTGCTCAAACCTTTTTTATCTGAATGTGAAAATGTGCATATTTGTATCTTAGTTCAACATCTTTTGGGGAGGGGTACTGGGGATCAAACTCAGGGCCTTGTGCTTGCTAGGCAAGTGCTCTAACCACTGAACTAAATCCCCGGCCCAAGTTCAGTGTTTTTTGTTCTGTTTTTGGCAGTACTGGGGATCAAATTCAGGGCCTTGCACTTGCTAGCAAGCACTCTACCACTTGAGCTAAATCCTTGACTCTCTGTTTTGTTTTAGAGATAGGGTCTCGCTATGTAGTCTAGGCTGGCTTTGAACTATGTAGCCACAGCTTACCTCAAACTTGTGACGATCCTCCTGCCTCTCTCTGCCTCCTGAGTGCTGGGATTATAGGTGTGCGCCACTATGCCCAGGAGTTCACATTAAAAAATAGTAATAATTTGAATATATGGGCACTTTTACCTCCAGTCACTAGAGTTCTTTGTACCATTTCTACAAGATAAACTGCAGCAATCTAAAAGATCCTCTTAGAACACATGTCTGTGATGCCTCTTGATTTGCCAACTCTTATTCTTTGCAAGGTCTCAGATCTGACAGAGAAGTTAGAGGACAGGATGTACCAGGTCTACAGTCACCACAGCAACATTATTCAGGAAAGGCTGCAGGAGTTCACCCAGAAAATGACAAAGATTGGCTACCTAGAGATGGAGCTCAAACAAGCATGCCACACTGTGGAGACTGTGTACAGGGACCTGTGCGTGCAGCCTGAGGTAGGAGCTGCGCTGGTGGGGTGGGGGCGCTGCTCAGGAGGGCCTTGTGATGGTGCAATTGAGCAAACTCGGGCCAGAAGCAGGGATGTCAGAGCTCACTGCCTGGGGTCCCCGTCCTGCAGGGACCCCTAACCCATGAGGCCATGATCCCTGGTCACATTGTATGTCCAAGCAGAGGAGCCAAACCACTGTCATTTCCTGTGGCTGTGTAGTAAGCTGGGTGATGACAGGACAAAGTGACCCCCAAACGTCAGATACTATCCCCTCTGCCATAGCCTGAGCCCTGCAGCCTGGGCTGTCACCCCAGGACCTAGGAGGAGCCCGGCCCAAGGTTCAGACTGGGCCAAACTACTCCAGTGAGAAACCCCATCTTGTCCCAGGGGCTGGCCAGAAATGCTCATTTCTCCTCAGAAGAACTCCCAGAACCCCTTCTCCAAGGTTCCCAGTAATGCACCCAACACTGCAGGGTCAGACAGGCAGGCACTTTATTTTTCTTCTCTTCCTCATCCTTCCCCCGGGACAGAGGGTCAGTGAGCTGCAATCGAGCTGCAATCGAGCCTCTCAGCCGGCCACTGAGCCACACTGCTGATGTGGCTGAGGGTCCCTCTCCTGCCCCACTCCCTTCTCTCCCAGCCAGAGAAGCTCCTGCGCTGAGGTGAATGGAGCTAAAAGTAGACAGGGAACACTGGATTGGGAATCCCCGCTTCTTTCCAAGGAGCGCATCTGAATGCCGTCTGTACAGAGATGTTGATGTTTACTGGTTGGTGGCCCTCACTTCCACTGTTGAAGTTGGGTGGTCCGCTGCCACCTGGCTGGCCCAGAGCACGTGGTACCAGAGGCGTCTCCCTGGAGACAGCTCTGACACCAAGTGGGTTCACTTGCTGGCTGCAAATGCCTGAACTCCTGTGATTGCCCGTCCAAGGATCAGCGCGTGAATGTCGTGTGTACCTGGACAAGATTAATACAGATCACCTTGGCAGTTCCACAGCTCATACCTTGGCACTAAAGCCCATCTTTGTGTCCTTCAGGCCAATGCTTCAGAAGATCAGACCTACAAAGATGTTGAATGCTGACTGCGGCTGGGAGATTCACCTCCTAGTGACAGCCACCCAGAGAAGGCTCAGACCTCACCTTCAGGCCATGCTGAGATTGTTTCCTGTAGTTCTGTAATGCAACTGGGCAAAAGCAAAAAATCCTCCCAAGAAACCAAAGTTCCTGATGCTAAACCCCAGAGTGCAGCAAGTGTAGGGCCCACTGTGGGTCCAGCCTTAGCTTGCGAGTTGATTAAACATTTGATTTTCAACTTGCCACACTTCTTTCTGTAGTGGGATGTGACAGCCCTCATTGCCCCGGGGGACATGGGAAGGCAGACACATGAGAAAAGCGGTGGCCTGTCCCTGTGGATCCCTGCCGTGAAGTGGCCATCCACACTGCCTTTTCAGAGTCAGATAATTCTGCTTACTTCCTGCAGCCAAACCTGGCCCACCCCTCTGTTGTGTAAGAGCACATGCTTGTCTTCAGGGTTACCTCCACACTTTGGGGTCCCACCCCTCAGTGCTGCTGGAATGTTCCATGCAGTGGCCAGACAGAAACACACTTTGGGCTGCAGACCTCCTGAGGTCCAGTTCCTGGTTACATCTGCTCGTATACATGCTGTCTTTCTGTCCAGAAGCTTCTCTGCCTGGGGCTCTAGTCTCCCCTGGCTCACACTGGACTGCACTTGTCTTTTTTTTTTTCTCTCCAGTAAAGGGGACTGAACCTAGGGTCTTTGAACTGAGCTGCATCCTCAGCCATTTTATTATTTTCTATTTTGAGACAGGATCTCACTAAATTGTCCAGGCTGGGTTTGACTTTGCAATCCTCCTGCCTCAGCCTCCAGGGTGCTGGGATTACAGGTGTGCACCACCATGCCCAGCATTTTAATTATCCTCTTCCATGTCTGTTCTCCCACCAAGTCAGAGGTCCAGACCCCAGTGGGAGTCACTACTAGTTGCACACCACAGTCTACTAATGACTTTTTCTTCCTTTGAAACATAAATGGAGGAGACTGCTGTGTGTCACTCTCACTCCCCTTGGGGATGCCTCAAAAGCTGCCCCTCCTCTGACAAAATGGATTCTGGGAGGCAGGGCCTGAAGGGGTCTCTGGGCAGTGCTTGGTGACCGACCTCAGGTCACACCACCACTCAGTGATAACTAGACCACTGCCCCCTTCCCAGAGAGGGCGCCATGGCCCCCAGCCCAGTCCCGCCCCACCTTCATAGGTGTTCACAGCCTCCAGGTTCATGACGTGCCGGATCACATGGTACTCATCTGAAATCCCGTTGCCGCCCAGCATGTCTCGGGCCTGCCGAGCGATGTCCAGGGCTTTCCCACAGTTGTTCCTCTTCAGCAGGGAGACCATCTCTGGGGTGGCCCTGAGAGTGGCACATGCATGCAGCAAGGCTGGGTCCCCAACACCCTAAGCAAACCCAGATGGGGCTGGGGGCCTCAGTGCTGCCGCCAAGTGCTGAGGGAGGGACCAGTGAGGCATGGGTCCTGGGGCCACAGGCAGGAAGGACCTTCTGCCCAGGGTCATGGGGTCCTCCCACCACCACCACCTTGCTCCACCTGCCGCCCCAACCTGTCCTCGTCCTTGAGACGGCCCAACCGCAGACAGGCCTGGAGGCCCAGCGTGATCTCAGTCAGCATGTCTGCCAGCTTCTTCTGGATCAGCTGGTTCTTGGCCAAGGGGGCACCAAACTGGATCCTGGTGGGCGAGTCAGGAAAGGGCTGGAGGGAGGCCCACTCCCCCAGTCCCCGGCTCAGTGCCCTGCTGCCCAGAAAGCCTTCAGGGCTACCCTCGCCCTGCTCAGAGGGACTTCATGGGCCATTTCGCAGAGCAGGGGACTTAGGCCTGAGGGCAGTGACCTCCACGCACCTGTCCAGGGTGTACTGCCGGGCTGTGTGCAGGCAGAACTCGGCGGCTCCCAGCACACCCCATGTGATGCCATAGCGGGCATTGTTGAGGCAGCCAAAGAGGCCCTGTAGGGTTGAAGGGGGCTCAGTCCCACCCAAAAGCCGCTGAGGTCCTGTGCAGAACCAACAGTCTTCCTTTTTATTGGGGTGCTGGAGATGGAACCCACAGCCACATGCACACTGTGCAAACACTGTCACTGAACTACAGTACCAGTTCTTCCTGTTTATTTTTGAGATAGGGTCTTACTAAGTTGCCCAGGCTGGGCTCAAACTTGCCATTCATCCTCCCGCCTCAGCCTCCTGAGTAGCTGGGATCACAGGCGTGGACCACTGCACCTGGATGGAACCAACTCTGAAATGGGAAAGCCCTACCCAGACCCTACAGCCATTTATCCCACGTAGGACCCAGCACCAAAGCTCTGGTACAGCATGCCTTCTCAGTGCCTGCTTCTCACTGTCTGTGGTACTGGGGATCAGACTTGGGGACATTCTACCACTGAGCTACATCCTCAACCTTTTACATTTGTTGAGACAGGATCTGAGTTGCCCAGACCGGCCTAGAATTTGTGATCCTCCTGCCTCAGCCTCCTCAGTAGCTGGAATTATAGGTGTGCACCATTCTACTCAGCTGCCTGTTCTGGATTTGCACACAGTCCTACTCTACCCAGGGTCTAGATTCAGTGCTCAGATCTAGGAGGCCAATGTACACAGGAGAGAAAGATGCCCATGAGTACATGCTGGAAGCTGGTTTTGGCCCTAGGGGACCTAGGCAGAGACAGTGTGAGTGAAGTCACACTGAAAGGGGAGGCAGGCGAGCCTCAGAATCACCATGAGTACAGAGACCTGGTGTATCTGCCCCCCACCCCCACCCCAGAAAGGTGAGTCAGCAGGAGAATGACGCTGGTCCCCAGTGCCCAAACTCACTGCCAGGCCGGTCACATTGGGCAGCACGTTCTCCTCTGGCACCTCCACACTGTCCATGATGATCATGCCTGTGGCCGAGGTCCGCAGGGAGAACTTGCCCTCGATCTTGGGGGCCGAGAGGCCCCGCATCCCCTTCTCCAGCAGGAAGCCCCGAATGCGGGTATCTTCACACCGAGCCCACACTACGAACACGTCAGCCACAGGCGAATTGGTGATCCTGGTGGTGGGCGGTCAGTGAGGGGTCTGGCTGCTGCCCTGCCCGTGTCCACCGCCTGCCTGCCCACCTGGCTGCTACCCGACCCCTTACCAGGTCTTGGTCCCACTGAGAGTGTAGTTCTTGCTCGCTGGGTTATAGCAGGCCCTGGTCTCCATGCTGCCAGGGTCACTCCCATGGTTGGGCTCTGTGAGCCCAAAGCAGCCCAGAAGCTCCCCTTTGGCTGAAGGCACAAGATCGGATCACCAGACTGCAGTTCCCACTCATCCCCTCAGCCTGTGGACAGTTGCTCATCCAGGCAGGCATAGTGGTACATGCCTGTAATCCCAGCACTCAGGAGGCTGAGGCAAGAGGATCCCCATGGGTTCAAGGTCAGCCTGGGTTACATAGTGAGTTCAGGAGCAGCCTGAACTACATACACAGACCCTATCTCAAAAAAAAAACCCACAACAAAACAAACCATGGACGGTCGCTCACCCAGGCGGGGTAGGTACTTCTGCCGCTGCTCCTCGCTGCCATAGGCATAGATAGGGTGCATAACAAGGGAGGACTGCACACTCATCATGGATCTGTAGCCGCTGTCCACCCGCTCCAGCTCGCGGGCCAAGAGCCCATAGGCCACGGAGGAGACCCCAGCACAGCCATATCCTTCGGGAACCAAGAGGGGACAGAAGCAGAGCTGGATGGGCATCAAGGAGGTAGGCCTGCGGAGGGTTTATTCACCAAATCCCCCCAGCTGCTTCCAGAAGGAGGAATGACCAACCCCATTTTACAGACTGGACCCTGGCTCAGGGAAAGGAAGGGGCTTTTCAGGACCCTGCGGCATCTGCAGAGCGTGGAGAGGAAACCATGCCTATCTTTGTGTTACTGGGGATTGAACCCAGGGCCTCATTCATGCTAGGCAAGCATTCTACCACTGAGCTACATCCCCAGATTTTTTTTGAGGGGGGGTGCTGGGGATTGAACTGAGGGCCTTGTGCTTGCAAGGAATGTGCTCTGCCACTGAGCTAAATCCCCAGCTCCGCATGCCTACCTTTGACAGTGGGTCCCAGCACACCCAACTCGCCCATCTCAGTGACGATCTCCCGGTGAAAAACTGCAAAGGAAGGGGCAGACGCTGGAGTTCAGGTCCAGTCCAGCCCGCTAGTGCCCCGGCCCGCCCTTTGGCCCACACCTTCGTTGCGGTTGGCCAGCAGGACGCGCGGCATGAGTCGCTCCTGGCAGTAGTTGCGGAAGGTGTCCCTCATGAGGATCTCGTCCGCCGTCAGCTGCTCCTCCAGCACCAGCGGGTCCCGCCAGTCGAACTCGGGATGCGAGGCTGTCGGAGCGCCGAGGCTCGATCACCCCGGCCGCACCGCGCATCCTCTCCCAGACCTAACACCCCCGGCCCCGCGACCCTCACACAGGGACTACTGAAGCTACCCTTCTTCAGCCCCGCCCCTTGGCGCCCCCGACCAGGTCGTGGCGGGTCCGCTCCCGGACCACATGGTCAGGGGAACGTCACGCCAGAAGACCCCCAGCCGCAGTCCTCCTCCCCAGCCTCGCACTGACCCGTGTGCGCCGCCGCCGAGCCCCACGCGCGCGGGACGCGGAGGGGGGCCCTGCGGCTCAGCAACAGCGCGGCGACGCGTCTCAGGGCCATGGAGGCAGCGAGCGAGCGGGGCCCTGCAAGCACAGCGATCTGGAGGAGCGGGGAGAGGACGTCTGGGCCGAGCGGCTCTCGCCAGACGCCCCGGACCCCGCGCGTTCACCCGGAGCGCCACACTGAGTCCACAGTACAACAAAAGGCGGCTTTGACTCCCCGGAGGTGGGCGGAGCGGAGACGGAATGGTGCGTCTCATTGGTTCCTTTCAGAACCTTGGCTCTCTGTAGTTCGACCTTTTAAAAGGGCCAGGGCACCCAAACCTATTTGGGCTCGCGTGCCGAGGCCGAGGCACCTTAGCCCCTTTAAGAAACTGAACAGAAAAGGGGCGGCAAGCGAATGCGCTAACTCGATTGGCCAGATGTATTCCCGCTCTGATTGGCCCTAAAGGGGGCTCGGCCCACTCCTGGTTAGCTAGTTGCAGAGGGCGTGGCGTGTAGGGATCCAGAAGTTAAATAATGAAGAATCCAGGAAGCTGAGCCGCTGGACCTTGAGGTCTTCTCTACTGGGGTCCTGGTGGGGAGAAAGGTGGGCTCCGAGTGAGCGATCGCAGCCCACCCCGTCTGAACACGTAGTGCGTGTGACTGTGTGTGCATGATCTTGTGTGATTGTGTCTATGTCGTGTTTGCGCCCGAGGAACTATGTATCGTCTGTAGGTGGGACTGACCGTGTGCCTCTGAGTTCTGAGGCTATGATGGTGCATCTGTGTTTGTTGGATTTTCCTTGTGTGGTTGTGTTTATGTGGGATTGTGTTTCTCTGGAACGTTGTGTAATGCTGCTGTTGCGGGAGAGGAGACCGGAGCCGAGAAAGGAGACACCACACCACGCTGGCCACAAGAAAACAGCTCCTTTATTTATGCCGGCATAGGCTCAGGGCACTCATGTCCAAAACCTGAGCGAGGAAGGGTCGGGGGAGAGCAGTATTTATTTGTGAAATCCTGACCCACTAGGGAGGAGCTAGTAAAATCTCAAGGTATAGACTAAACCTATTGATTGACTATACTATTTTTCACCTTATTGGAATACAGGCATTGATTGGTTTCATTGCTTACAACAATTTTTACCTATTTTGCCTAGGAATGTAGTTATTTTACCTCAAGAGGAGGGCATGCCCGTTAGTTTTAACTAGTCCTGTTATTTACTTTCTTTACAAGGAGGGCTAAAAATTCAACCTGAATTGGCACATTCCTTAATGGTTGTCAAGGAAACAAGAGACTGCAAGTCTGTCTGTCCTCCTCTGGGTGTGGCTGCCCATGATTGCCACCACCCGTGACAGTTCGAGTTTATGTTAGGGGGCTCACTACACTGCCACTGTGTGTTTGAGTGTGTGATTTTTTCCTGCATAGTTGTGCGCTCTGTTTTGTGAGATCATGTATTTCTATCATGTTCTGTGGCTCTGGTTGTGGTTCTGTGGTTCTGATTGTAGTTGTGTGTAGGTGTGGTACTGTTAATAGTTGTCCTTACCAATATGTTTTCATTCTCTTGTTCTATTTTAGCTTATAAGTGTGTCTGGTCCTGTAATTGTCCCTGAGACCGCCAGCATATGTATATGTTTGTGTCTGTGTGGTTGCAGGAATATGTGTTGTGACTGTGTTTCAGTCTCTGTTGACTATGGGTGGTCGTGTGCATGTGTAAAGTCAGGACTGTGTAAGTGTGGCTGAATATCTTCATGGTTTCTTCTTCTGTTCTTTTTTTTTTTTTTTGGTGGATTTCCCTTTTTTGTTTTGTTTTTGTTTTTTGAGACAGGGTCTTGCCATGTAGTGCAGACCAGCCTCGAACTCACTGTGTAGCTCAGGCTGGCGTCCAACTTGTGGTGATCCTCCTGTCTGAGCCTTTCAAATGCTGAGATTACAGGTGTGCGCCACCACGCCCAGCCATGGTGTTTTGTCTGTGTGACTGCAGGCTGATACAATAGTATTCTGTGTGATTGTGTGTTTGTGTAGTATTGTGTGTGATTGTGTTCTGGTGGCTTTCTCTTTAGGTTGCTTCATGTGTGTGTGCACACGTGTGTGCACACGCATGCAGGGAATCAAGCTAAGCAGGCACTCTGCTGCTGAGCTACACCTCCAGCCCTTTGTGATATTATGACTTGGTGTTTGTACAGATGTCTCATTGTGTATATGTTTGCATCTGTGTGATTTGTTCTTTGCATGATTGTATGTGTGGCTGTGTGGCCAAGCATGACATCTGTGTGTGCCTGAGTGAGCAGCTCTGCTCACCTGGGTCTCTTTAGTGTGCATTTGCATGGCATGCATTTGCATCTGGGAAATTTAGTGTTTGCCCATCTCTGCATCTGAAAGTCACACATCTACCATGACCCACCCATTACCAATTAGGGAAAGTAAAGTTTAGAAAGCTAGAGGGCTGCTAGGTATGGTGGCACACACCTGTCATCGCAGCATTCTGGGAAGTTGAAGCAGGAGGACCAAAAGGTCAAGCTTAGGCCAAGTGTAGTGGCACCTGCCTGTAATCCCAGCACTCAGGAGGCTGAGGCAGGAGGATCACCTTCACTGCACAGCGAGTTCGAGGCCAGCCTGGGCTACATAGCGGGAACCTGTCTCAAAAAAAGAAAAAAAAGTTCAAGCTTGGCTTGGACAACTCAACGACTTAGCAAGACCCTGTCTCAAAACAAAAAAAATAAGAAGGGCTGGGGGTGGAGCTCAGTGTAAAGGTCCTGGGTTCAGTGCCCAGTATAAGAGTGAGAGTGAGAGTGAGAGAGCCTTGCTCAGTACCCTAACGGTCAAGTGCAGAGCGGAGGCAGGACCAGGATCTGGAACTCTGGTTCCCAGGCCACGCCTCTCTGCCCACCCTCATCGACCCTGTGTGTAGTTGCGTTGCTTGTGCTTTCTGAGTGGGATGGAAGCAGTTGTGTGCTTGGGTCTGAGTGTGGTCACTGGCTGTTCTGCATGGCCACAGATGTCTAAGACAAGGTATCTCTGGACCGTCACAGTTTTAGGCCCTTCTCACTTTAAATATCCAAATAAAATGGTTCCATCTAGGAGCAGCAGCACACGCCTATAATCCCAGCTACTTGAGAGGCCGAGGCATGAGGATCATGAATTCAAGAACAGCTTGGGCAATTTAGCAAGGTTCCGTCTCAAAGTAAAAAAGAAGCAGGGCATAGTGGCACACACCTGTAATCTCAGCATTTATGTAGCTGACGCAGGAGGATTGCTGCAAGTTTTAGGCCAGCCTGGGCTACACAGTGAGTTCAAGGTCAACCTGAACTGCATAGCAAAACCCTGTCTCCCTGCCCAAAAAAAAAAAAGAAAAGAGAAGAGATGGGATGTAACACCATGGTAGAGTACTCCTAAATTCAATCTCCAGTACTAAAGGGGAAAATAAAAAGTTTCCAATATCCTCACACAGTAGGGCATCCATCACCACCAGAAACATCTGGGATTCTGCCTTGCTATCCTTCTGGTCACCTCCCTCCTCCCACAGCTAGTGGCCTCTCTCCTTCCATTTCCTTCTTTCCCCAAAGCCCCTGCCCCAGAGCTGGGTGCTGCTGTTGGAGTTCTCTGATGCTTGGGGGTGTCAGGGGGCAATGACAATAGGCACACTAGGAAATCTAATTTGAAGCTCCGACTGCACTGCCCTGGGGAGTCTGTGGTCCATCCTGGCCACATATGCCCAAGGGCCTTGTCTCCCAGCTGAGTGCCTGCCTCCCCCCAGACCCTATCCTCCTGCTCACCTTGAGAGCCAGACATACCTGTGTAGTGCCTTATCCTGAACCTCGGAGATCTCTGCTTTCCTCTCTAGAAAAACCACTCCAGTTTCTAGTCAGTTTGTTTTATTGGGGTGAAATTCCCATATGCTTCAGTAGTATTTAGTACATTTACAGTTTTCTGTAATGACCAACTCTACTAAATTCCTGAACTTTTTTTTTTTAAACAGGGTCTCATTATGCAGTTCAGGCCAGCCTCGAACTGCCAGTGATCCTCCTGCCTCAATCTCTCAGGTGCTGGGATTACAGGCATGAGCCAATGTGCCCAGTTTGTTCCTGAACATGTAACTATTATCCGTTCTCCTGTCCTCCTCCCCGATCCCCTAGCAACTACTAATCCTTTTTTTTTTTTTTTTTTTTTTTTTTGGTGCTAGGGATCGAACTCGGGGCCTTGTGCTTGGTAGGCAAGCATTTTAACCACTGAACTAAATCCCCAGCCCCTACAAATCCATTTTCTCTCTGCAGATTTATCTATTTTGAACACATAAATGGAACCACACAATATGAGATCTTTTGTGACTGGCTTCTTTCTTTGATGAGCATGTTTTTGAAGTCCATCCACCTTGTAACATGTATCAGTACTTCCCTGCACACAGACTGGTGTGTGTGTGATACTGGAGATGGGGGGATGCCTTGGGGCATACTGAAGTGGTAGGCAAGTGCTCTACCACTGAGCCACATCCCCAGCCCCACTTTGTTCTTTGTCATGGTTCAATACTATTCCCTTATATGGATGGGTCACATTTTGTTTATCTATTCATTCATTGGTGGACATTCTGGCAATTGTGAACAAGTGCAGTGAAACTTTGAATTGGGAGTAACTTGTTCTGCAAGTGTTCTGCGAGACAAGCAAACATTTCTTTTCTTTTTTCTGTCTCTTTTTTTTTTTTTTTTAGTACTGGGGATCAAACTCAGGACCTCATGCTTATGAGGCAAATGCTCTAACCACTGAGCTAAATCCCCAGCCTCAGCAAACCTTTCTAATACATTTTAATTTGTAGGTTTAGGGGTTGGAGATTTAGCACAGTGGTTAGACCGCTTGCCTTCCAAGCATAAGGACCTGAGTTTGATCCCCAGCACCAAAAAAAAAAAAAAAAAAAAATTTGTAGGTCTGTTTTTTTTTGGTGCTGAGCATCGAACTCAGAGCCTTGTGCTTGTTAGACAAGCACCCTAACCACTGAGCTAAATCCCAGCCAGTAATACATTTTAATTTAATAATTGAGCAATATCTTGCAACAGGGGGTAGTATGTGATGCCAAACGTCACATGATCACAACTGAGCTAACCATTCTCTCTCTGTCTCTATCTCTGTCTCTCTCTGTCTCTTTCTCTGTCTCTGTCTCTCTTCTCTCTCTCTTTCTGTCTCAGTGTGGGATTGTAGATGATCATCTCCCAACAAAAAGAGATTATGGAGGAGATCTCATCTAATAGATGAGGACGAGAAAAAGGTGGAGGAGTCCCTCACTTCAAATGAGATTAGGGATATGTGTAAAATGTGAGGGAAAAAATGTGGGAAACAGTGCAAAGCTGTGTAGAAAAGTACCATCCAAAATAAAGCTGTTGCAGCATGAGTGATGAATCTGTTTAACAAAAATGCCATATCACATTTCCCTGAAATCCTCAAAAGGAGCCAAAAGCAAGTGCCATTGGACAGGTTCCTTGTTAAAGGTGCATGAAAAGAAAAAGATCCCACTGAGCCAATAGACGGCGGCAATTCCATTCGCGATAGTGAAAGTCGTCCTGCGCAATAACCCTCCTTACTCTTGTCTCCCTCACACCAGCCACAAAGGTTTTTCAAAGGTAAGTACAGGTTAATTTATTTTTCTTTATGTTTTGTATTTTTAAAATTATTTTGTATTATAGGAATGTAACAAAAACAAACAAACAAAAAAGGAATGTAACAATTTTGGGGGGTTCTGGGAATTGAACTCAGGGCCTTGTATTTGCTAGGCAAGCACTCTACCACTTGAGCTAAATCCCTAACCCCCTGGTATTGTAATGATTTTTATATTCATATTTTTGGTTTGTGGAACAAATCACTTGCTTCTTTTTTTACTTGAGTTTTGATTATTTCTTATGGGAATTTTGCTTTGATATACAAGTGCTTTGGATTACATGCACGTTTCCTGAATGAATTATGATCAAAAACCAAAGTTTTACTGTATTTGTTTGAATACTTATTGATTTTGGGGAGTATATACCTAGGAACGGAATGGCAGTGTGATTTTTAACTTTTTAAGGAACTAATAAGCTGTTTTCTCTTGTGGCTACATCATTTGAAGTCCCCACCAGTAATGTATGAGGGTTCCAACTTCTCCACATCCTCCCCAATATTTAGCTTCCATTTTTATTTTTAAAATTATTTATTTTGAGCCAGGCGTGGTAGCACAGGCCTGAAATCCCAGCAACGTACAAGGATGAGGCAAGAGGATTTCAAGTTTGAGTGCAGCATGGGCAACTTAGCAAGATCCTGTAATCAAATTTTTAAAAAATGCTAGGAGAAAAAAGACAGTGCAAAAGTCCTTGGTTCAGGCCCCAGTACCAAACAAATTTTAATTTTCCATTTTAAAAATTATAGCCATCCTAATGGTTGCATCAAGCTGGCTTTTACTCTACATTTTGTCCTTCTCTTCCCTTTCTCCACAGCACAACATTTTTTGTCTCTTTATATGACATGTGTGTGTAGCACACTAATTCCGATTGTGTGTCTGTGGTGATATGTCCACGTCTGGGTGCAGCTGCGCGCCCTCAACCGCCAGGCTGTCCTTAAACGTGTTTGCCTGAGTTTGAGGGCTGCGCCCTCTATGGGTGGACATTGGCATCTGCGTGTTACGTGCTTTAATTACTGTGACAGCAGCCGGCTGTGTGACCATGTAATGAGTAGGTTTTGCGCAGCGCTGTGTGGAACTGTGATTTTATGATGTCCAGCTATGTGCACAGCAACATTATCATATATGCCTACTTGGGACGGGTGTGTGGCCATATTTTACGTTGTTGTATCTGAGGCTGTCCCAGTGTTTGATAGGACTGTGTGACTGCATCTTCAATAGTTATAGACAGCTCAGTGTGGTGGTGCACAGCATTTTGGAATCTGAGACAGGAGGATTGCTGTGAGTTCAAAGCCAGCCTGGGCCACATAGTGAGTTCAGGCCACCGTGAATTACATAGTGAGATCTTGTCTCAAAACAACAACAACAGATAACTATAGTAGAACATATGCAGGAATCTCCTTGTGTCTGGCCTGGCTGCTGCTGGATTTGTGCCCCACGTGGGTGAGGACCTGAGGCTCTGTAAGAGACACCACTGTAAGGTTCTCTAAGAGACGTCTGCAAAAGATGCAATCCCCTTGTGGCCACACTGTATCAGTGGGATCCTGTGGCTGTTTCAGCACTGTCTGTCATCATGAATTCTGTGTGCTCAGGATTTCATGGCTATGAAATTGTGTTATGCTGAACAATACAGTATAACAGCTATTCACTCAACATTTACAGTGTATTAGGTCCTACAGTCACTCCAGGGGTGTGGTAGGAATCCCAAATTCTCAGAAGGCGGAGGCAGGCCGATGGGAAGTTCAAGGAGCATCTGCGCAAATTAGCAAGACCTCGTCTCACAACAAAAAATGAGCTGGGGATATAGCTTGGTGTGAAGGCCCTGGGTTCAGTCTCCAGCACCACACACATGCGTGTACACACACACACACACACACACACACACAATTAACCCAGAGTTGACTTAAAGTCTACAAGGCAATGAGTGTGGCTTCTACAGAAATACTGTGCCATTTTATCCAAGAAACTTGCAGTTTTTAGTATCCATGGGGGTCCTGATACAACCTCCTGTGAGTACCAAGGGATGGCTGTCTATATGCAGAGACCATATGACCTGTGTAGCTGGGGGACCAGGAACTTGTGCCACTGTGCAACTACGTGGCTGTGTGTGGGTATGAGCTATGTGTCTGTGATGTGTATCTGTTATGGTTTGTGTCTAGATGTCCCCCCAAAGCCTCATGTGGTAAGAGATAGCTGGATCTAGAGTGTGTGATTACTAAATTGATCCATTGATGGGTTTGGCATTGCTCTGCTGGGATCAAGGATGTGAGCCTGAGATTGGGAAGTGGGAGTGTGGGCTCCCCTGGGGGCAGGTAGCCTAGATAATAGACACAGGAAGAAGCTAACTAGCTGCTTGTTTGCATTGCTTATTTGCATACATTCCTTGCAATTCCTCACTTGACTTTGCGGCTGGCCGGCTGCCGGTCTGCCACGCTGCCCCGCCACCTCGGACCCAGCGGACTATAGACTGAAACCTCTGCAGACCGTGAGCTAATAAACCTTTCTTCCCCTAACTTTGGGTGTCGAGTGTTCTGTCCCAACAACGAGAGAAAAGTAACTAAAACAGTATCCGTGTTCCCTAACAGGGCTCCCAGGCCACTAGAGTGAAGGGATCTCTTTTTTGGGGGGAGGGTAGTGCTGGGGATCGAACTCAGGGCCTTGCACTTGCTAGGCAAGCACTCCACCACTGAGCTAAATCTCAAACCCATGGCATCTCTTACAGAACCTCAAGTCCCCATTGTGGGGCACAAATCCAGTGGCAGCCAGGGCCAGTGTATGGGTCTCCTGCAGGCCAGGTGCTGCCTTGGTTTAATTGCTGGTCACCCTGTCCCGGTCACCTGTAGCAGCTGCAATGCCACCAGCCTCATCCCCACACAACCCTGCACAGTGTCCCAGAAGCTCTGTGATAGCCAATGGTGGGCTAATTGGCAGGGGCTCCCTCCCACCTCAGAGCTCAGACCGTGGGGCTCACAACCCAGGCAATTTGAAGCCACAGGAATGCGCAGACCCAACCCCCAGCCCTCCCACTCACCGGGGGACAGGGCTTTTGCTGTTCTGGGGCCCCCACCTGATAGCAGCCTCCAACATCTGGCATGGCTGATAATGCACAACAGGGAGTTCATGCCAAGTCCCGCCATCAGCACAGTTGTTGTTGTCTTTTGGGGAGGGGTAGAACTGCACAGTCTCACTTAGGGGATACAGGGTCCCATAGCTCCTTCCCAGAATACTCCTTCTGCATTTCACCCTTTCTCCGGGAAGGTAAACTGAGAGCAGGTCCCCAAACCTGTCCTTCCTTGGGGACTCTGCCTCTGTTTACCTGGCTCCTGGACCCCCACCCCCAGGACTTGCCAACCCCTGACATCTTGACTTGGCTTTGGATATAGAGTCTGTCTTTAAGGGCCAGCTCTAAACAGGCTGAGATGAGGTCTGTTCTCCAGAAGTGGTGACCCCCGCCTTGGCTGGGCCTTATCAGGGGCTGCAGCCAATCAGCCGAGGGCAGAGAGGAGCCCTCCAAGGGGCCCGCTGAGCCTCAGAGCCCACGAGGCAGCCACGGGAGCGGAGGCCTGAGGCCAGTGGGCACCTGCCAGCGATGGCCACAGCCGAGACTGCCCTGCCCTCCATCAGCACGCTCGCCACCGTGGGGCCCTGCGCTGACACCCAAGAGGACTCCCTTAAGGTGTGGTCGGGAGGGGACCAGGCAGGCCAGGGAGCCCAGGCTCCGGCCATTGAACTTGGGCTTCAGGCCTTCATCTTGCCTTGAGGACCCTCATCTGTCCCGGTCAGGGGTCTGAGCATGGTCTGGGGGCGGGCAATTTTAGGGGTCTGAGTTTCTAGGTGTGGCCTATTTCTGTAATGAAAGGACTGAGCTCTCTGCTAAACCCCCTGTGGGTATAGGCTCAGGTGGACAAAGTCCCAGAGAGCAGAAGGTAGTGGTAAAGGTGCCTGGGAGAAATCCAGGGTTCAGGAATCTTACTGGGAGATGGCGAAAAGGGGGGCGGTCTGGGGTGAAACTGAGTCAAGGCTCCCTCAGCCTCCCATCCCCTCTTCTGCCATCCCTGCCCCCATCCTGAATGTGGGCCCAGATAATTGTAGTCTTATCTTCTGTCTCCAGACCTGATCGACCTCTGTCTGGAGCTGAGGGAGGGTGAGGAGGGCAGTGTGGGGAGACAGGCGAATCAGACCCCTTTGGGAAGCCTCTGGCCAGACGGCCCAGCGGGGTGTCCGACTGGCACTGGCCTGGGCGAGCCGCTCCGGTATCCGCGGACGCCTCAGGCCTGCGCTCTTTCCCGCAGTGGTGGCGCCTGGACGAGGTGCAGGACCTGGGCCCGGGTCCGCCGGACCCCATGGGCCCGCCCCTTCACGCGAGCCGGGAGTCGGAGGACGCGCCCTGGGAGGACGAGGATGACTACAGAGACGCGGATGCCTCCTGGGCCCTGGATCTCTTCCTCAGCTTCCCGGGCTCGGAGCCAGGCGGCGCGCCCTGGACCTGTGCCCTGAGCCCCAGCGAGGCACCCGCAGCGCAGTATGCGCCGGCCCCCGAGACTCTGAACGCCTACGCGGGCGGCCCGGGCCTGGTGCCGGGGCTCGCGGGACCCGAGGAGCCGGCGGGCTGGGCGTGCGCCCCCGACCCCTTCGCAGCCCCGGGTCCGGGCCCGGAGCCTAAGACGCTGGCGCCGCAGCCCCTGTACCCGGGGCCGGGGGCGGGCTCCGCGAGCGGCTTCTTCCAGCCGGCTGGGCTTGCAGTGCCCGCGGGCCCGGGCGCCCCCTACGGGTTGCTCTCGGGATACGCTCCGCTGTACCCAGCGCCCCAGTACCAGGGCCACTTCCAGCTCTTCCGCGGGCTTCCCGCGCCCTCGTCCAGCCCCGCCGCACCCCCCTCCTTCTTGGGTTGTCTAGGGCCCGGGACGGTGGGCACCGGACTCGGGGGCACCGCGGTAGACCCCGGCGTGATCGCCGAAGGTGCCCCCGAGAAGCGCAGCCGGCGCTCGTGGGCGCGCAAGAGACAGGCGGCGCACACGTGCGCATACCCCGGCTGCGGCAAGAGCTACACTAAGAGCTCCCACCTGAAGGCCCATCTGCGGACGCACACGGGTGAGGGGGCAGGGCCCGCACGGGGGCGGGACCCGGGAGCGAGGCGCCTCGGAGGAGCGGGAAGGGAGGAGCTAACAGCAAGGTCCGGGACAGGGGGCGGGGCCGGGTGAGCGAGGAGACGTCCTAGAATCTCAGCCGAGTCCCAGAGCTCAGGGTAGCGACACAGGACACGCGAGGGGGACGGAGAGAGCGTTTCAGTACCGGAGCCAGAGAAAGAGCAGAAAGCAGGACGAATGGCGTAGAGGAGGAACTTCAGAGCTAGAGGAGGAACTTCAGAGAGGGTGCAAGCTTGGAACGCCGGGGGGCAGAAGCCTTGGCTTGAGGTGTACCCAGGCTCTTGGTTGCTTGGCATGGAGGAGGGGCCAGACGTGCAGAAGGTATGACTGAAGTCCGAGGAGTGAGGCAAGCGGCCTCATCTGTTTCTGGGGCTGTTTAGGAAGAATGAGGCCCAATGTGCATGCAGGACTAGACGGGAAGAGGGAAGGTCTGGGAGACAGAGGACATAGGAGCTGATCACTCTGGGAAGCCGAGGCAGGAGAATCTCAAATCTCAAATTCGATCCCATCCTGGGCAACTAAATGAGAAACTGTGGGAAAAAGGCTAAAGCCAGGGCCTGGAACCAGAAAGGATTTGAGGGCTCTGAGACCAAGGTCAGGGGCAAAGTTGGGCAGCAGCTGGAGGGCACCCTGGTTCAAGGAAGGAGCTGGAAATGGGGCTGGACCGAGGGCGGAAGTGGGGCAGTAGAAGGATGCAAGGGCAAGGACTAGGCTGCGTGAAGCTGGGCGGGCAGGGGTGTAAGGGATGCACCTGGGCCCAGGAAAGGACAGAGTATGCCCCAGCTACGGGTATAAGGAAGAAGGACCCAGATCACTGTGTAGCCCCGGCCTTGAGAGTGAGTGCCTCTTTAGATTCTGCATCTCCTGGCCCAAGCTGAGCAATGGGGTCCCCCAGATGCAGGGGCCCCAGGGATGCGGCGAGTCACTCGCTGGCGCTCAGGGACTCCTTGCCCCTCAGGGGAGAAGCCGTATGCCTGCTCCTGGGACGGCTGCGGATGGAGGTTCGCGCGCTCGGACGAGCTGACCCGCCACTACCGGAAACACACAGGTCAGCGCCCTTTCCGCTGCAAGCTCTGCCCGCGGGCCTTCTCTCGCTCCGACCACTTGGCTTTGCATATGAAGCGCCACCTGTGACCCCGCCCAGAGCTGGATCCTGCCAGGACAAGAAGGGATCCGCGCAGGGCTGACCCTCCCTGTAACTTGCAGCCGCACTCACGGCCTCCACTGCAAGACGCAGAAGTGACCCAAAGACAGACCCAGGGGGTGTGCAGCGGGAACCCCCACATGTTCCCAGCCACAGGAAGCCACACAGGAAACTCTGGCTGCCACACTGACCCCCAGATCAGCGGGCTTGGATGGACTCTCAGACCAGCGCCTAGGCAGCCCTGGATAGCGGGATGGGGGAGGCGCTCCCAGACCCTGAGTCCGCAAAGGCTCCACGTCAGCTACGAATGGTTATGGGTCCCCCACGCCCTTCCCGTACAAAGCTTCAGTGTTGGCCTGATTCTGGGTTTTGCGGGCTGCAAATTGGAGGAAGCTGTACCAGCATAAAGGATATGGGGACGGGCGTCCACATTTATCTCCCACAGCTCAGCCACACCCCCTCACCTCCTACCACAAACCTCACCTTTCCCCTACCCCGCCCAAATCGTCAGGTCTCCGGTTCCGGACCCAGGGTCATTCACGAGTCTCCCTCCATTTAAGAGCACTGAGCTCGTGCCTGGTGTGCTGGTCCACGCCTGTAATCCCAGCGCTCTGGGAAGCTGAGGCAGAAGGATCTCAAATTCGAGTACAGCCTGAGCGATACCCTGTATCAGAATAAAAATTAAAAAAAAAAGTACTGGGGATATAACTCTGTGCGAAGCTCCTGGGTTCAATCCCCAGTACCGCAAACAAAACAAAACAAAACAAAAACAGCCTAACCCCAAAGCCCCATCACCCTTTGCCCAACCACAATGCAAAGCGACCCCTTGGCTAGCTCATAGGGAGCCCGGGAAAACATGCAAAATGAAAAAGGAGGGGGATCCGGAGTGCCCTTAAGAGAGCAAAGGTAACTAGAGTGGGCTCAGGTTCTAAGTAAAGAGAGGAAAAGAATCCAAATTTGTGAACAACTCAAAAGCCAGAGAAAAGCGTGAATTCGGAATAGCCACAGCGGGGCGGAACGAGGGCGGGGCTTGAGGAGACCAATTGGAGCCGAGACTTGCCCAGAAAGGGGCGTGACCAAGGGTGGAACCTCTCACGGGTGGAGTCTGAGCGCTGCGGGAGGTGGTTTGAGCTGGCCCTGGAAGGGGCGGGGCCTGCAGGCCGGAAGGAAGACCGGCCCCCAGGGCTGGAGCCTGCGGTGCAAATCACTGCCCCAAGCCGGGGGCGGAGTCCCTACCCGGGTCGCGTCGGTCTGGGCTGCCGGGCGAGTTTGGGGAAGTCGGAGCGTCCGGGGCGCGTGACCGGCTCCCGTGATTCCGACACACACAGATTCTTCCACGCAGCCACATGGTCTCGCTGGGCGCACTGCTGCTGGGCGCGCTGATGTGGGTCCCTGGTGGGGCCCTGCGCTGCCGTGGGGACGCGGGGCAGCCGGTGGACTGGTGAGCGCTGGCGGGCGACTGGGGCGGGGAGCCCCGGGGTCGCTGCCTGGCTCTTCTCTCCCCTTCAGCCTCTTGTGCCTTCCCGCCCTGCAGGTTCGTGGTCTACAAGCTGCCGGCCCAGAGCGGCCCCGGGGACGCGGCGTGGAGGGGACTGCGCTACCGCTACCTGGACGCGACCTCGGGGGGCTGGCGGGACGGCGCGGGGCCCATCAACAGCTCCGAGGGCGCTGTGGGCCGCAGCCTGCGGCCCCTGTACCGGGGCAACGCCAACCAGGTGCAGGGCAGGGCGCATGGGGGGATGCGGGGCGCCCCACCACGGGGGGGATCTTCACGATGCCTCTGCATTGTCCCCAGCTCGCCTTCCTGCTGTACAATGACCAGCCGCCCAAACCCGCCTGGGCCCCAGACGTTTCCAGCCATGGGCACGCGAAGGGTGAGGCCTTAATTTCGGGGTCCAAAAGGGCTTTGAGGCCCCGAGACTGAATTCAGAGCCTTGGCACTGAGCTACATCCTCAATTCTTTTTAAAAAGAGATGATCAAACTGGGCGTGTTGGTGCACGCCTGTAATCCCAGCACCCTGAGGCAGTAGGATCACCGAGAGTTTAAGGCCACCCTAGGCTACGTAACAAGACCCTGTCCTGGAAAATCAAATAAATAAATAAAAATAGTCTTGCTGAGCCTTTACGGGTGGCTCGAACGTTCAATCTTCCTACCTCAGCTTCCCAAGGTGCTGGGATAAGAGGCAAGCATCATTGTGACTGGCTTCCAAGGTAACTTTTGACTTGCACAGAGGGTGGGAACCTGCTCCGGGATCTAACAAGCCTGGACATATTTTCTTTCTGCACCCTGTCCCAGCACCCTGCAAATTGAGGGTGTTCCTGGTTGCTGATGAGCTCACTTGAGGGGAAAATCTTCAGCACCTCCGACCCTCCTCTTCTGCTTCAGGCATCCTGCTCCTGGACCAAGAGGGCGGCTTCTGGCTGGTCCACAGTGTGCCGCGCTTCCCGCCACCTCCGTCCTCTGGTGCATACACCTGGCCTTACAATGCCCGAGCCTATGGGCAGACCCTAATCTGTGTGTCTTTTCCCCTCACCGAGTTCACAAAGATTGGTGAGTTGAGGGGGGGGCAGGGTGAGGCCTAGGTTTGTGGATAAGAACTGGGAGTGACTTGGTCTTGAATTTTCTCTTCCTCTTGTCTTCCAGGCAGGCAGCTGGCCTACATCTTCCCCTTGATCTATGACTACAAACTGGATGACATCTTTGCCCAGAAATTCCCTGACCTGGTGGATGTGGTCAGGGGCCAACACATTCACCAGGAACCCTGGAACAGTAGTGTAACCCTCACATCGCAGTCAGGGACTGTTTTCCAGAGTTTTGTCAAAGCTGGGAAGTTTGGAGATGGTGAGCCACCTGGCTGACAGATAACGAGCTCTTCCTTTGCAGAGGGGCGGTCTGGTGGGTCTGGGGCTTTGGGCAAGCCAGGGACAGGGACCAGATCTCTTTGGAAACCGTAATCACATGAGAGACAAACACCCAGGACAACTGGGTCCACATATTGCCTTCTGGCTGTGTGACGTATGATTTAACCTGAGCCTCAGTTTATTCATCTAAAAAATAGGGATACTGATGCCTACCTTAAAGGATTGTTGTGAATGAAGCGAGGCACATAAAGCATTTAGTAAGAGCTCTTCACACCATCCTGGAGTTGCTTAGAATTAATTAACCTTTGACCTTAGAGAAAGGAAGTAGCCTAGAGAATCTGTAGAGGGTTCCTGCCCTACCCTGCTTACATTTTTTTCCTTCCTCCACAGATCTCTACTCCGGCTGGTTGGCAGAAGCTCTTGGCACAGACCTGCAGGTTCAATTCTGGCCAAACTCTCCAGGCATCCTGCCATCCAACTGCTCCAGGTCCCGGCAGGTTCTGAATGTGAATCAGACAAGCTTCCCTGGGCCAGCTGGACCAACCTTCCATGCCACAGAGGACCACTCTAAGTGGTGTGTGGCCCCAAGAAGGCCCTGGGCCTGTGTGGGTGACATGAATCGGAACCATGCAGAGGAGCATAGAGGTGGGGGCACATTGTGCACTCAGGTTCTGGCCCTCTGGAAGGCCTTCCAGCCTCTGGTGAAGGCCTGCAATCCATGTGAGGGAGATCCCAGGGCCAGGAAGCCAGGAGAGCAAAGAACAAGGGCTCAGGGAGCAGTTTGGACTTGAGTTTGCCGGTTTGTTCTTTGCGCAGTACTGGGCATGGAACCTAGGGCCTATGCATGCTAGCTAGGCAAGTGTTCTACACTGCGCTACACCCAGACACCCAGTCCTGGACTTAAGTCTGAATTCCAATTCATCCCCTCCTCGTGTGACCTTATGTGCCTTCCGTCTGTGACCGAACCCATTCATCTACAAAATGGAAATCATATCATGTACATTTGGGATCATGGAGAAGAAAAAGGAAATTGGTGAATGAGGCTGTTAACCATTTTTTTCAGGTGGGTGTGGGACACAGACCAGTGTTGCAACCTTTACATTTTGTTTTGTTTGTACTAGAAATTGAACCCAGGACCTTCACACTGAACTATATGGCCAGACCTTTTAAACATTTTTTGAGACACAGTCACACTAAGTCGCTAAGTTACCCAGGCTGAGTGCAAACTTGAGATCCCCTTGCCTCAGCCTCCCAGAATGCTGGGATTACAGCCATCACACTTGCCTTCCTGTATTGTTCTGGGGTTTTTTGTTTGTTTTGGTGCCGGGAATTGAACTCGGGGCCTTGTGCTTGCTAACCAAGCACTCTAACCACTGAGCTAAATCCCCAGCCCCTTCCTGTATTGTTCTGAAGGGCCCAGGAGTAGCAGGTGCATAGGTGAGAAACAAGAAGTTCGGAACCTTAGGAACCCACCTCTCCGCTCCCAGCGAGCACAGGGTAAGGGGGTAGGTGCACTTGATGTCTCAACTTGCCAGGGAAAAAAGTAAACCATGAAAGCTCACGCAGTATGGACGCACTTTATTTATATGTGTACAGTGTATACAGGTGGCTGTACAGAAGGATCAATGGCCTCCTTGGCTATGGGCCTGGGGGCACGGAGCCTGACACCCCTTTTTTGATTGAGCCTACTGGAGGCACAGCTTCGGCAGGGCCCTTGGAGGTCAGACCTGTGTCAGGCTTGGTGCTGGGGACCAGGAGAGAAGCGGGTGGGGCCGGGGACCCTGTGCCATTGCTGGGCAAATTCTTCGTGGAGGCTGGGGTTAGGGTTTGGGGGTCCAGGGAGAGCTTGGGGGAAGCAGGCTTAGAGCGGGGCCCGCTCAGCGTGGTCCGCTCCTCCACTACCTCCAGCACCCAGCGCTCACGGCCCCGCGGGGTCTCGGGTGCCACGGTTGTCTGGGTTGCAGGTTCCTGTAGTGCTTTGGGGTCCGTGCCTGGAGGGTGGGGCACTTCGGCTTTGACCCCTGGCCGCACAGGCTCCACAACGATGGGCACTGGGGTCGTGCCAGCCTCTCCCGAGCTGCTGCGCCGGCCAGTCTCGTGCTCCTGCACTGGGCTCAGCGCCGCCTTAGCCACGGGCCTCGCCATCCCGCCCGCGCCCGCGCCGTCCTCCGTCTGCACGCCCTGATGTCTCGTGCAGCCCGCGTCCCGCTCCAGGGTCCGGCCGCCGCCGGGGGTGGTGGCACGAGGTGGGGTGCAAGCCTCGGCCCCACCACCAGGGGACTCCCTGTCCTTACTCGACGTCCCCAGCCGAGGGGTGCCCTCGGGCGGCAGCGAGTCCGCGCCCAGGCTCAGGGGCGACTCCTGGCGACCCAGGCGGCGCATGGCGACCTGCCGCGTGGTGCCAGGTCCTTCGGTGGGCGGGGTCTCGCCGTCGGACTCGGCAAGGCTGTGCAGCGCCAGCTCGCCGTGAAAATCCTTGCGGAAGTCGGGGTGGCCCACCTCCAGGCTGTGCTTGCGCAGTGCACCTTTCTTGTCGGCGCCCAGCGAGGCACCCAGCTTCTCCGCTGACTGCACGCGCTTGAGCAGCGGCGAGCGCGGGGGCTCAGCGCTCTTGGGGCGCGGGCGCACGACGGGAGGCGACGAGTGCAGCTTGGCCGGGAAGCTCTGCGTGGTGTGGGAGCTGCCCACCGTGTGGCCTGGCAGCGGGGGCGGTGACGCCTGCGTCGGGGACGGTGTGTGAGCCAGCGGCGATAGCGGGATGTTTCCGGCCGACTTGCAGCGCGCAGAGCGGTACTGGCGGTGCAGCTTGGGCGACAACCCGTGCAGCGTGCTGGGCCGGATGTGGTGCGACGCCGAGGAGGCCGGGGAGTTGGGCGTGCTCGAGGCGGGCGAGCTGCTCTGCGACGAGGCACCTGTGGGCCAGAGGGGTCGCACGGCTCAGGGAAGTCCCCAGGCATCGCCACCCCGCGCCACGAGGTGCCTCGCGTAGAGCTACCTAGGTAGGCAGAGTCCGGCGTGGAGCGGTAGCTGTGCGTGGGCGAGCGCGCGGGCAGCCCGTGCGTAGGGGAGCCTGGGAGGCTGTCGCTGGACGACAGCGAGCGGTTCAGCGACGACAGCGAGCGACTGGTGTGCAGCAGGTTGGACTGTTTCGTGATCTTCCGGAAGAGGGAGCTGCGCTTCTTGCTGGGGGATAGGGAGATGGCCACTACCCTTGAGCGGACTCCCGAGCTCCTGACTCCTCCCACTTCCCGGCGGCAAGACAGCCCCTGTAACTGCCCACCGCTTCTAGCTACGACCTATTTTGTTTTATGTTTGTTTGTTTGTTTTGTTTTGTTTTTTGAGACAGGGTCTTGCTATGTAGTTTAGGCTGGCCTCGAAATCACGGTGATCCTCCTGCTTCGGCCTCTCTAATGCTGGGATGACAGGCATCACCATCACACCCAATTAAACTACAGTCTATCAATCAAGGCAGAAAGAACTTCCTGGGGCTCAGTCCCTCTTTACTCCTCCCATCCGTTCTGGACACGCCCAGTTCAGGCTAGAAACACCAATCCAAACAAAACCGACTCCCTCCGGCCCCTCCCACATCCCTCCTTCCCTACACTCCACATTTTAGGGTTAATTCATCCAACAGCCTCATCTGGTTCATCTCGTTCAAATCCCCACTTGGTGTCCAGGCCAAACCCACTGATCGGAACAACGCTTTTAAACCGAGGATGTAGCCCAGGAGCACTTGCAGGAGGCTCTGGGTTTCGTCCCCAGCACTGAACAACCGTATATAAAACCAAACACCTTTCGGATCCCACCCACCTCTCCTAGCTCCTCCAGTCAATAAGGAAAGAAATTACAGGCCTGCAGTGCGTAAAGACATTTGGCTCAAGGGAGACCTAAAATACCAAAATAGCCCCATGAAGGTGTGTCCCCCGGTGGCGTCATAGCGCTGAGGTGTGGAAGCTTACTCTATGATGTTTGCACAAGCAGGTAATAGAGCATCGCACCTATCAGAATGCATCCTGTCCTTAAGCCAAGCATGACTACTTAAATTGGTGGAGTCTTGCCTGGCACACTCATTCCTGATAGAGATCTCTTAGGCTAGCCCCTCCCGGGCTGTCCAAACACATCTAACAGGACAGGACCCACGAGTGGACTCCCTCCTCCCACGACTCTATATCTGCTGCCTATCTGCCCACAACACTTTCTGCTTGTCTTAGAAGTCTGGCACAGCTTCCTGTCCTGGCTTCTGGACTTTTCCAGTTCTTAACTCGTCCGTCCCAGTGGCATTGCCCTTCTCTCATCCTCCCCTGGGGCCCTGCCGCCTTGGCCCCGCCCACCACTTAGAGCCTGCACTGCCTGGGGCCCTGCCCACCTCTCCTGGCCTTCCTTGGCAGAGGGCCTCTTGTTCCGCCTTGCCATTTTGCCCTTGTAGCTGCTTCGCCTCGCGGGGCCAATGCGGATGGAAGTATTTTCAAAAGGTGTGGTGGTCACAGCCACCTTGTTGCCACTCTGGGGGGAGAAGGGAAGAAATGATTTGAGGGGTCTGCTCAAACCCCACCACCTTCCACCCAGCGCACCCTCCCTGCTCTCACCTTAAGGATTAGCTCCACCACCTCAGGATGCACCATCCCATGCACAGGCTCCCCATTCACGTGAGTGATGAGGTCCCCGGCACAGAGCCCCGCTTCTTGCGCTGGGCCCCCTTCTTCCACGTGCTGGGGACAAGGGTAGTGGAATAGGTAATAAACTTATGTGCCACACACTTGGATTTGCCTGTGCTATAATCTTCATGACACTTTATAAAATAGTCATTTGTCCCCCCATTTTACAAGTGAAGAAACTGAGGGTTGGAGGGGTAGGTGAAGGAGAGAGTCACAAAAGCGTGTCACCCAGACTGCATAACTTCAAAATTTGAACTATCCCTCATCCCAGGATTCTTGTATACTCCTCACCCTTGGATACAAACCCCACCCAAGAGCACTTACCCAAACAATATGATGGACACTGTAGACATCAGAGTCACCCATGTAGACCCGGATTGCACGCAGCGTGAAGCCATACTTCTTGCCTGATCGTTGGATGGTGATGGGGGACCGGAGTCCACTGACAGCTGGGGAGTAGTCCCGGCTGGGTGAGGAGTCCCGTGAGGAGGGGTTGGAGGAGAGAGATCGCGGGGACATGGGACTAGCAAGGGGTGAACTTCCGTGGGGGTCCACTGCAGACACAGAATCATGGTCAGATGTCAGGACCAACCAGACACTGTACCTGAATATCTGCTCCTCCCTCCTCCCAAGTGAAAGTCCCAGAGCAGATTCTCATTGGTCAATCCTGGAATCAATCACTGTGGACAGGGAAAATGCAGTATTTTCGTTGGCCGGTCCTGGTTCAAGTGGGGACATTCCCCCCCCCCCACGCCTCTGTGAAATCATTGGCCCATCCTAGAATCAATCACTGTGGACCCGGAAAATGTAGTATTTTCATTGGCCTGTTCTAGCTCAAAAGCGGGCAGTCCCTTCCCTGATGGGCCGGGCCCTGCATCACCTGCAGGAATCATGACAGACAGGGCAGTGGCTGAGGCTGACTTGATGACTTTGCCCCCAGTTCGAGAAGGCCGCTTTTCTATGGCAGGGTCCCCTGACAGTTGCTGGTGCCGTGCCCTGCGCAGAACCAGGTCATTGGTGGCCCTAGGGCCTGATGGGTCCCCTTCCTTTGAGGGTGGGCAGAGGTCACCTGGGCGTGGACGTTCAGCTGCAAGAGAGTCCCTGGGTTAGGGATCAGTCTATGGAGAGGGACTTCGAGCATGCTGTCCCTCTGCCTGAAGTGCTCTTCCTGCGTCCCTCCCCTGCTGAGTTGTGAATTGCATGGGAGCAGGGCGTTCAGCATAGCTTCAAATACAGAGGAAGGCCTCTGTGTGCGTGTCACTCTCTGGGTGTGGCACATGGCTGTTCACAATGTTAATGGGATCTCAGGTTGGAGTGAGACTGGCACATGAGATCTTTTATAAACAGTACCAGCCTCACTGTGCTCTGAATATATCGCCACTGGGGAGCTGGGAAAGGCGGAAGGCGGGAGGGACTCACTGGCCTCGGGGTCCCCAGCACCGGGGGCGCCTTCCCCTGGAGCCCCCTCTTTGGGCGCCCGCGCGTCCTGTGAGCCTGGGAGTTCGGAGCCAGGCCGGGGCGGCCTGCGCAGCCTGGCCTCATCTTCATCCTCCTGCGGGGCGTTGAAGCGGCTGGGCTCCAGCAGCGCAGAGAACCGCCGACGCGCGCCTAGCGGAGGGCTGGCTTCGCCCTCCAGGAAACTGGCCTCGGACGCAGAGAAGCGCTTGCTGCAGAGGGGGCGTGGTCAGCGAGGACACACATCCAGGCCCCACCCCCAACCCCACCCTGCCCTGCTCACATCTCTGGGGAGCCCCCTCTCCAGGTCTTCTCGCGCAGGGTCAGGCCGCCCAGCCCCTCCCGCTTGCCGGCCACCTTCTCTTCCGGGCCCTTGGAGCTCGGCTCCCGCTTGCTGCCCCCTGCTGCCGCTACCGGGGTCTTGGGCTCGTGCTGCGACAGCTGCTCCATGCTGCTGTACACCTGCAAGGGGGTTCCACATTTGCTCAAGAGCTAATCACCGTCTTGAGGCTGAACCCGTCAATACTACACTCGGCCCAGGTCACCTATAACTAATCTATAGTTAGGCCCCGCCCCCACCAGTGCTCTGCTCTGCATCTACTGCACCTATCTTCCCGGGCCCCCAGCCAATGCACGTGTCTGTTCACCTGTGCTGGGCCCTGCTCCCTCTCCTTTGCTTCTCAAAGCAGGCTCTTGCTCAGTTCTGCCCCGCCCCCATCCTTTTTTTTTTTTTCCTTCTGGTACTGAGATGGAACACAGAAGCTTCACCCTGAACTACATTCCCAGCCCCTAGTTTTAGATGTTTTTTATTTTGAGTCAGAGTTTTGCTAAATCACTAAATTACCCAGGTGATACTCAAACTTGCGATAGGCCTCCTATGCATGACTTTCCAGGTTCCTGAGGGCCTGTCCCTCAAATTTCCATCCTGTCTCCCCCACGCCTCACCATCCCTGACTCCCCTTCCCCATTAAGGGTCCAGTATGAGACCTCAGGCCCTGGGACCGCGCGGTCACCTCCATCTGCTCCCCATCACCTGGCCCACTCGAGCCCCTCCCACTCCACACACAGCCTGCTCCCACCTTGCTGAAGCGTGGGGAGCAGGAGGAGAACTGGCGGATCTCCACAGGCTCCTCCTCCGTCGTGTCATCCTCATCATAGGAGTTCACGTGGTGATACCTGTCGGAGCGGGCTGGGGAGGGGTGCGGGCCGTGACTGCGGGTGACGACAGTCCACACCTCCACGCAAGGCCACAGGGCCAGGTTCAGCCAGGCCTGCAGTTTAGGCCACAACTCCCCCTCCTGCTCCAATGAGCGCGGGCTCCGCCCCCAGCCCAGGTCCCAGCCCCATTGTCCAGCTCCGCCCCAGAGAGGCCACGCCCCCAGATCTCACCCGCTTGACTCCAAGCCCTGGCGCCTCTTCTGAGTCTCAACCAGGCCAGTCCCTGACATGTCCAGGCTCCACCTCACTCACCGCAGTTCTTACCTGGTTCGTGTGTGCGTGCGTGCGTGCGTGTGTGTGTGTGTGTGTGTGTGTGTTACTGATTCCAGGGCCTGCCTCCACGCTGAGATGTATCTCCAACCCTTTTTTAAATTCTCTATTTTTAGACAGGGTCTCACTAAGTCGGTAAGTTACCCGGGCAGGGCTCAAACTTGCGATCCTCCTGCCACAGCCTCCCAGAGTGCTGGATGATAGGCTTGTGCCACCACACTCAGGCCTTACCTAGTTTTTAGCTTTTACCTGGTTCTTAGTTTAGCCACGCCCCTGTGCCAGACCACGCCCCTTCTTTCCCCGCCCCCAGCAGTACCCACCCCCACTGCGTTTAGCTATCTGCTGCTCCCTTCCCACCCCATCCCAGGCCTGACCCTCGGGCCCTCTCTGACCCCAGGCCCCACCAGACCCTCCGCATCACTCACTGTCGAAGTAGCTGGTGTCATCTTCCGACTCCAGGTGGGGGATGAACTCGGCCTTCTGCCTCAGCAGCCCAGTCCAGTCCAGGTCGCGAAAGAAACTGTGCTGCTTGACCTCAAAGGCGCCACCTGGGAGAGAAGAGGTGTAGTGACAGCCAATGGCCCCTTGTCCCCTCCTGACTTCCACCCCAGGGCTGCGTCCCTGGCTGGCCCTGGGTCACAGTGTCCTCCCCTCCCACAGGCCTCACCTGCTCCTAGCCGAACCAGTGGGTTGGTCTGCAGCAGGCTGGATATCAGAAGCTGGGCGTCTGTGGGCAGCGCCTCGTCCCCCTCGGGCCACAGGATGTCATCTGCAAGGCAGCATGCAGCTGAGGGTGGCTTGGGGGACTATGGGGCCCGGCGGGCCACGCAGGAGGCACGTACCACTGATGACCTGTCCGAAGAGCTCTTCTGGCGTGTCCCCGAAGAAGGGCACGCAGCCCACCAGGAACTCGTAGAGGATGATCCCCATGGCCCACCAGTCCACCGGCTTCCCGTAGCCCTGGCGCAGGATGACCTCGGGCGCGATGTACTCGGGGGTCCCGCACACCTGGGGGCAGGCGGTCAGCCCGCGCCCTGGCTGCAGGGGGGCTTCCAGCAACAGCCGTGACCCCCAGCAGGCCGTGGGTCCCCGGGGTCCTGCCGGGCAGCTCCACCCTAGAGACCCCCATGCCCGCCACACACCTGTTTGTCCAGGAACTCCCGGGCGTCCTTCTCGATGTGGCCTTCATACAGGTTGGTGGTCAGGCTCATGAGCCCCATCTTGGACAGGCCGAAGTCGGTGAGCTTGATGTGGCCCATGGAGGTGATGAGCAGGCTGCAGACATGGGCAGGTCTTAGTGGTGAGGCTGCCGGCTCGGGCGGCCGGGGCAGGGATGAAGAGATGGGCAAGGTCGAGCTCACTTGTCCGGCTTGAGATCGCGGTGCACGATGCCGTAGTTATGTAGGTACTCGAGCGCCAGCACCGTCTCGGCAAAGTACATGCGTGCCATCTCCACAGGCAGTGCCCCGATATTCTTCAGCAGGGTGGCACAGTCACCTCCTGCAGGCCGGGTGACAGGGCCACATGAAAAGGGAGGAAGCAGGGACCAGAGATGAGCACAGGAAGTGAAATGCAGCACCAGTAATCACATTCCATTGTCCCCACTTTGCAGATACAGAAAACTGAGGCCCAGAGAGGGGCCTCATTCTTCCTCAGTCATGCAGGGAGTTCACCTTTTCCAGGATTGATTCTTCCTTCCTTCCTTCCTTCCTTCCTTTCTTTCTCTTTCTTTCTTTCTTTCATTGACTTGCCCAGGCTGGGCTTGAACTTGCAATTCTCCTGCCTCAGCCTCCCAGAGTGCTGAAATCATAGGCATGTGCCACCATACCCTGCTTGCTTTATTTCTGCAGTGCTAGGAATTGAATTGAACACCTCTGAGTGCTGGGATTATAGGCATGTGCCATCATGCCCAGCTGGGTGCCTTGTGAATGATCCCTTGGGACTGACTCATGCCCAGGAGTCCCTGAGGACACCACTATAGAGTGTGCCACTCGCTAATGAGATATCGTGGTCCCACCATTCATGATGGACTGGTATAATCTCTATCGCCCTGGTGTCCCAGCTTCTGCCCTGCCATAGCAAGCAAATGGATTTTTGGTTTTTGGTGGCGCTGCCAGGGATGGAACCCAGGGCCTCATGCATACTAGGCAAATGCTCTACCACTGATCGACACCCTCAACACTTCTAAAATTTTCTGAGACAGGGTCTTGGTAATTGCCCAAGGCTGGCCTTGAACTTTCGATCCTCCTGTCTCAGGCTCCCAAGTATCTGGGATGACAGGTGTGTGCCACCGCACCAAGCCGAAAGGATTTTCTTAAAATGTAAGTCAGATCATGCCAACTGAGATTAAAATCTTCCAGTGGCTTCTGTTGCATTTGGAATAAAATCCAGTGCTGTCCAGCCTCTGAAAGGCCCTGCATGCTCAGCCTACCCTTTCTCCATCCTCCACTTCCCCTCTCTAACTGGCCTCCAGATCCACTGGCTCCTTCCTGCTCCTCCAAATCCATATTCCAGCCTAGTGTGGTGGTCCACACCTATTACCCCAGGTGAATAACAGGAGGCTGAGGCAGGAGGATTGCTGTGAGTTTGAGGCCAGCCAGGGCTGCAGAGTGAGTTCAAGTCCAGCCTGAACTATACAGCAAGACCCTGTCTCAAAAAACAAATAAAAAGCTGGGAATTTAGCTCAGTGATTAGAGTGCTTACCTTGCAAGCACAAGGCCCTGAGTTCAATTCCCAGCACAAACAAACAAACAAACAAACAAACAAACAAACAAACAAAAAATCCACATTCCAGGGTCTCCTTCCCTAATATAACGCAGGCTTTGCAGAGGCCCCTGCTGGCCGCCTCCCCACCACCTCCTCCAGCCTCCTGGTCCTTGTTCTCTCATGAGGACCAGAATGTAAACAGTACCTAGAGCAGAAGAAGACATAAGAGAGACCACAAGGGATGTTTGTTGAGTGATTGGAAAGTTGGCTAAGGCATGGAGGTAACACATCTGTGCCCTGTGAGGTCATACAAGTGTCCACAGGATCCTCCTCAAGACAGGAGGATCTTGAGGGTGGATAGGTTGCTGCCAGGGGGATGGATAGATAAAAAGATTGATGGATAATCTGGTTGGTGAATTGTGGGTTTACGGAGGGAGCTAGTTTGCTATGACAGAGAGAGAAAGAGACAGAGAGAGAAATGGTAAATAGAGGTAAATGGTATAAATATACTAGAGAGATCATTTGTAATAGATAAATGGCACGTGATAGTGTAACAGAAAGATAGATGATAAATAGATGATAAATATAACAGAGAGATGGACGGTGAATAATAACACAGTACAGAGACAGAAGCTGGGCATAGTGGCACACACCTGTCTTCCCCGAACTCTAGAAGGCTGAGGCAGGAGAATTGAAAGTTTGAGCCCAGTTTGGGCAGTTTAGTGACTCAGTGAGACCTAGTCTCAAAATAAAAGGTAACAAAAAGGGACAGGAAGGCCGGGGACTTAGCTTAGGGGTTAAAGTGCTTGCCTCAAAAGCACAAGGCCCTGAGTTGGATCCCCAGCACCAAAAAATAAAAAGGGCAGGGGATGCAGCCTAGTGTGAAGGCCCAGCGTTCAATCCCCATTGCAGAAAGAGAGAGAGAGTCAGACAGACAGACAGTGACCAAGACTAGATAACATAACAGAGATAGATGACAGGTAATATAGTAGAGGGATAAATAGATGAATGAGATGGATATTGAAATAGAGGTTTAAATGAATCAACAAAAATATGGATAGTAGTTGGGCACAGTGGTACCAGTCCCAAAAATCCCAATTACTTGGGAAATGGAGACAGGAGGATCTTGAGTTGAAGCTCAGCCTGGGAAACTTAGTGAGATCCTGTCTCAAAATAAAATTTAAAGCCAAGCATGGTGGTGCACACCTGTAATCCCAGCACTTAGGAGGCTGAGGAAGGAGGCTCACCATGAGTTTGAGGCCAGTCGGAGCTACACAGTGAGTTCAAAGCCATGCTTGATACACAGTGAGATCCTGTCACAAAAAAAATTAAAAGAGCTACAGCTGTAGCTCAGTGGTAGAGCTCCTGCACAACATGAATGAAGGGCTGGGTTGAAACCCCAGTACTGCAAAAAAAAAAAAAAAGTTACTAATAATTAATTAGTGCTCACTTTGGCAGCACACATACTAATAATTAATTAATTCAGAAACAGATGCATGGGTGAGGTGGGAGCGAGGATGCAGCAGAACACATTATGCAGGACTTCCAGGAAGATGGTGGAGTGGTGAACAGCAGAGAAACGACTTCTCCGAGATTTTGTATCCAGATTGTGAAATACAGCAATGTGAGGAAGAGAAGAAGAGAGGTGGGTTCCCAGGACCCAGCAAAGACCTGAAGTGAGAATTGAGGCCCACAGGGAGAGGAAGGAGATGGCCAATGGCACGTTCTCCCTGAGCCCCGGCTCACAGAGTGGGAGAGGTGGCTCAAGCCTGCAGTGGTAATTACTGGCAACCCCAGAGGCCCCCATGGAGAGATGCACCAGTGGAACAGAATGGTGGACGCAGCCAACCGCAGTGGCTGGTGGGTTATTTGGGTTCAGATGTCCCCCAGGAGAGGGCAATTGGCCAGTTGCCATCTTGGAGAGGGACCATCTGAGCTCAGAAGAGAAGCTGCAGGTGGCTCCATCTAGCAGCTCCCAGTGTCAGGACAAGGCGAAGAAGAGTCTGAGTTGGCGGGAGACACATGGTGCACTGCCGGCTGAACAACGTGGACTCCAACCTCACAGCCAGACACCAGCCTGAACCTCAGAGGAACGAATGTGCAGGCTTGCTGGGAGTATCCACAAGCCTGCCATAAATCTACCACTGGGATTAATCCACAGGGATCTGGGCCTGCCGCTCTGTCTACCAGTGACAGCAGAGACATGCCTGGAAGTGGATTTTTTTCTTCTTGTTCTTCTTCCTTTTCTGCTTTTGCTTTTTCTTCTTATTTTTCTTTTTTCTTGTTTGTTCTTGTTTGTTTTTGTTTGTTTGTTTAGTTTTGGGAGGGATAGCGATTGAACTCAGGGACTTGTGCTTGCTAGGCAAGTGCTCTACCACTGAGCTAAATCCCCAGCCCCTGTTCTTATTTTTATATGAGTGTGAAAATTGTTTCTAAGGGTTTTTTTTTTTGGTTATTTTTTGTTCTGTTCTTGTTTTTATTTCTTCCTTCTCTTTTTCCCTCCTGTCTTCTTCACCATTTTCCCAAAGTTTGCATAATCTTCCTCTGTCCTTCAGCCTCGCTTCTGATCTCTTTCTCTTCTTCTATTTCTCTCTTTTCTCTCTTAGCCCCCTTTGAATTTCCTATCCTGAGAGTAAAATCACCATATTGAGGGCACACTTACTATATACAATTTTCTGGTTTGTTTTACATTTTGTTATATATCCACAAATCTAGTTCATATAGTTAAAAGTGACAAATTAATAGTTACCACAGTCTGTCATTTTCTAGGCTGTGTTGATGTTATTGTTATTACTGATTGTACTACTTTAGCCAAGGTGACAGAATTGTTCTAATCAGCTGTTCTTCCTTCTATGCCAAGACTGAGATTGCCTGAGAGTCATAAACAACACTACAGGCCAGGGCCAAAGAACCGGGGGCTAGCCAAATAGCAACTTCTCATCCCCCAATAAATTGAAGAGGTAAGATCTTCCAACAGACTCCAAACCCAAAAAGTAGCTACACCTGAAAGACGTCTTTGAGTAGTCATTTCCAAAGTGTTCTTGATACAAGCAATAAAGCTGCCGGCCATAAGCAATGTACAAACATCAACATAGGAATCAAACTAAAAAAATAGAGAATGAAAAACAAATAGCAAATGAAAAGACACCCAAGCAAGATGCAACCTGAGACTTCCAGCTTGCCAAAGGCAAACCCAGGGGGCAATGAGGTGGGACAATCCGAAAGCCACCCACCTGGACTCTTGGAAGTGGTAACATCAGAAGCAACAAAGCAGATGAATGAGGCTCTAGAAAAAAATCAAATCAGAAATAATTTCTCAGATAACTACAGAGATGGTGATGAGAAAGAAGGACATGCTTAATGACTCTAGAGCAGATACAGATAAAAAAATAGAGGATCTTGGGAAAATGATGGCAACCATGAATGCCCAACACAGGAAAAAATTGGAAACCATGAAACAGATTCAAACAGATATCCAGGAGATTAAAAATTCCACTGAGAGTATAGGCAGCAGAATGAACCAATGTGAAGACAGAATATCAGATACAGAAGACAGGATTGTGGTTAGCAATCATGAAAAGAAAGAGTTCTTAAAAATAGTAAGGAAAAAAATAGCAAGGGACCATGAAAATCAGTTCAACAGCTTTTAGATGGTGCAAAGAAAAATAACATAAGATTGATTGGAGTCAATGAAAAAGCAGGAGACAGCACGAATGACATAAAAAACTTGTTCACAGAACTAATGGCTGAAAATTTCCCAAGTATGAAAAAAGAATTTGACATACAGATAAGTGAGGCATACAGAACTCAAATTAGTCATGATCAAAAAAATCTACCACAAAAAAAAAAAACCTACCATGAGGCATATAATAGTCAAGATTCCAGAAATTCAACACAAGAACAAAATATTTAAAGGTTGATAGAAAAAAAGAAGCACAAAGATATATCATGTACAGGTACAAATCCCCTATGATGAATGTTATCACTGTGTACATCTAAAATGTACCATTAAAATAAAATAAATTTAAAAAATAAATAATAGCAAGTAAAATATAGGAATATAATAAATTTTTTTAAAAAAGTTGTTAGAGAAAATAAAGAAATTGCCTGTAAAGAAAAGTCCATCAGAAGAACAGCAAACTTCTCAACACAACCCATCAAGTCAATGGGAGTTTAGGGTGAAGTATTTTAAGTTCTAAAGAAAACAGCTCCCAGCCCAGATTGATGTACCCTGCAAAATTATCTTTCAAAACTGATGGAGAAGTAGGATACTTCCATGACAAAGACCATCTGAAGAAATTCATGATCACCAAACCAGTGAGCTCAAGGCCAGCCTGAACTACATAGTGAGACCCTGTCTCAAAAAAAAAGAAAGAAAGAAAGAAACATTTAACTAAAAAAAAAAAAATTCATAGGCTGGAAGTCAAAGGAAAGAAAACAATATTTCATGTGACAGGAACCCAGAAAAAAGCAGGGGTAGCTTTTCTATTTGCAGAAAAAGTGGATTTCAAGCCACGACTGACTAAGAGAGATAAAGAAGGTTACTACTTCCCTGTAAAGGGAACAATCCGAGATGAAAAGATAACAATCATGAAGATATATGCACCAAATACCAGTGCACCCAACTATATAAAACAAATATTAACGGACATGAAAAATAAGCACTAATACAACTATAAGGGGAGACCTCAATATCTCACTGTCAAAATAGATCAAGTAGTTGGGGATTTAGCTCAGTGGTTAGAGTGCTTGCGTTAAAAGCACAACGCCCTGAGTTCGAATCCCAGCACCAAAAAAAAAAACCAGAACAAAACAAAACCAAAAAAAATAGATCAAGTAGACAAAAAAAAAAACAACAGAGAAATATCAGAACTGAACCAAACTTTTGAACAAATGGATTTAGTAGATTTTTACAGAGTGTTCCACCCCACAACATCAGAATACACATTTTTCTCAGCCGCACGCAGGACATTCTCCAAATTAGACCATGTACTAGGCTCACAGAACATGAGTAAGTAAATGCCAAGGAACTGAAATTATCCAATGCATATTATCAGACCATAGTACAATAAAATTGGAAATAAATGGCAAAAGAAACCACGAAAACCTCATAAACACATGGAAATTAAATAACACCCTCCTGAACAACCAATGGGTCACAGATGAAATTAAAGAAATTAGACAATTTTCACAACTAAACAGTATCACCAATACAACATACCAAAACTTACAGGATGCAATGAAAGCAGAATACAAGGGAAATTTATAGCAGTGAAAAACAGAGTGAGGACTGGGGATTTAGCTTAGTGGCTCGAGTGCTTTCCTTGCAAGCACAAGGCTCTGAGTTTGATCCTCAGCACCAAAACAAAACTGGAAACAAAACACGACAAAAACAGAGCAAGCTCAAATTAACAACCTAATTTTGAATCTCAAACTTCTAGAAAAAGAAGAGCAAGTCAAGCCCAAAGCTTGTACAAGGGACAAAATTAGAAAGTTCAGAGCTGAAATTAATGAAAGTGAGACTAAGAAAACAATATAAAGCATCATGAAGAGTTGGTTCTTTGAAAGGTTAAATAAAATTGATAAACCCTTAGCCAATCTTACCGAAAAAAGGAAAGAAAAGACTCAAATCTATGCAATTAGGAATGAAAAGAATGAAATCACAACAGAGTGCTCGCTTCGGCAGCACTTATACTAAAAAATCACAACAGAAATCCAGAAGATCATCAATACCTGCTTTGAGAAACTTTATTCTAATAAGATGGAAAGCACAGAAGACACAGATTCTGAGATACCTACGAATTACCAAAGCTGGATAAAGAAGATGTCAAGATTCTAAATAACTCAATATCAGTCAATGAAATTTAAGATGTAATTAAAAACTTGCCAACGAACAAAATCCTAGATCCTGATGGATTCACAGCTGAATTCTATAAGAAATTTGAGAAAAAAAAGAAATTCAGAGAAGATCTAATGCCACTACTCCTCAAACTCTTTAATGAAATCAAAAGGGAAGCAATACTCCCAAATTTATTCCTGGAAGCAAGCATCACCCTGATACAAAACCAGAGAAAGATCCAACCAAAAAAGAGAACTACATGCCCATCTCCTTAATGAACATAAATGTAAAAATCCTCACTAATAAACTGGCAAACAGAATGCAGCAAATCATCAGAAAGATTATACACTATGACCAAGTAGGATTCATCCCAGGGATGCAGGGATGGTTCAACACATGCAAATCAATAAATGCGATACACCGTATTAACAGAGCCAAGGACAAAAACCATAGGATCATCTCAATAGATGCAGAAAAAGCATTTGACAAAATCCAACACCCATTCATGATAAAAAAAAAAACCCTGCAGAAAATCGAAATACATTGTCTTTATCTCAATCTGATAAAAGCCATCGATGACAAACCAACAGCCAACATCATACTAAATGGACAAAAACTGAAAGCTTTCACTCTAAACTCAGGAACAAGACAAGGATGTCCACTCCCACCACTCTTAGTCATTATAATTCTGGAAACCTTATCCAGAGCAATTAGGCAAGAGAAAGAAATAATAGGAAGGGAAGAAGTTAAATTATCATTATTTGTGGATGCATGATACTCTGCTAGTTTTTTTTATTTATTTATTTATTTATTTATTTATTTATTTGGTGCTGGGGATCAAATTCAGGGCCTTGTGCTTGCAAGGCAAGCAGTCTAACCACTGAGCCAAATCCCCAGCCCCAAGACTGCTAGATTTAATAACCAAATTCAGCAGTGTAGCTGGTACAAAGTCAACACTGAAAAATCGATAGCATTTTTGTACACAGATAACAAACTCACTGAGAGAGAAACTAGGGAAACAACATCCTTCACAATAGCATCCAAAAAAAGTGAAGTACCTGGGAATCAATCTAACAAAGGAAGTAAAAGACCTATACATTGAAAAATACAGTACTCTGAAAAAGGAGACTGAAGAAGATATTAGAAAATGGAAAGTTATCCCTTGCTCCTGGGTAGGAAGAACCAATATAGTGAAAATGGCCATACTCCCAAAATTGTTATACAGATTTAATGCAATCCTGATCAAAACACCAATGGCACACCTCACAGAATTAGAGAAAACAGTGCTAACATTCATTTGGAGCCAGAAGAGACCTAGAACAGCAAAAGCAGTTCTGGGCAACAAAGACAAAGCAGGGACCATCACAGTCCCTGACCTGAAATTATATTACAAAGCTACTGTGATAAAAACAGCATGGTGGGGCTGGGGATTTACCTCAGTGGTTAGAGTGTTTGCCTTGCAAGCACAAGGCCCTGAGTTCAATCCCCGGCACCAAACAAACAAACAAACAAACACAGCATGGTAGTGGAAAAAAAACAGACCTGAGGGCCAATGGAGCAGATTAGAAGTTGCAGAAACAACTCCAAACACACTCAGCGACCTCATCTTTGACAAAAGGCCAAATACCTTCACTGGAAGAAAGAGCCTCTTTAGTAAATGGTGCTGGAAAAAATGGGCTTTTCACATGTCAAAGATTAAGCCTAGACCCATATCTTTCACCACGCACTGAGCTAAAATCAAAATGGATCAAAGATGTAAATATTAAAAGAGAAACACTAGGGTTTGGGGATTTAGCTCAGTGGTAGAGCACCTGCTTAGCAAGCACAAGGCTCTGAGTTTGATCCCCAGCACTCCCTGAAAAAAACCCCTAAAAGGAGATATTTCATTTGACCCAGCTATTCACCTTCTTGGTATCTTCCTGAAGGAATTAAAAGCATCATACACAGCAATATATGTACACCCATGTTTATAGTGGCACAGTTTGTAATAGCCAAATCTTGGAAACAGCCCAGATGCCCATCAACCAATGAATCGATAAAGATGATGTGGTTTTCTTATACAATGGAGTACTACTCTGCCATAAAGAATGATAATTTGAGACATTTCTAGGGAAATGGATGCACCTTGAGACCATACTGCTAAGTGAAATTGAACACATGTGTAAATACTGCATTGTTTCTCTGGTGTGAGAAACTGAAAATGTAAATAAGGACCAAAACATATACTATATATTGAGAAAAGGGAAGAAACTGTTCAAATGGGAAGGTGAACAAGGGAGAGGGGAGGAGGAAAGGAGTGGAGGGACAAGAAAAAAAGAGAATAGAAGGAAAAATGGAAACAAAGCTTTTGTAAATAAGGAGGGGAAGAGGAGTTGAAGGGAGGAGAGGGGAATGGGAAAAAAAGAAGAAGCAAGACATATCATGTGTAGGTACAAATTCCCTATGATGAATGTTATCATTATGTATATCTGAAATGTACCAAAAAGAAAAAAAGAGGAAGAAGAAGAAGAA